>PVKS010016501.1:0-43838 GCA_004027875.1 Aplodontia rufa | reverse complement strand
GTTTTTTTTGTCAACTATTTATACAGTGCAGAAAAGAAGGAAATTTGTAATGAGGGAGTTACCTTACAAATCACACTTCATGGCCCCATTGAATCAACTCTATTATTGTCTTTCAAGAGGATTCTTTTTGAAAATAAAACAATATTAAAACAAAAATCCACTGTCAAACTACAGTAAAGTATTCCCCCCCGCAAACAGGAGTCATTCTAGCATCTTTCTGATGTTCTCCACAAATACTTCCATTGATAGACTGATTAGGCAGTCCATAATCAAAGGACTCTCCATAGAGGTGATTTAAATATTTAATCAAATAGCATTGGTATAAAAATAGTATTCTTCACAAATAGGCACTTCAAGAAAAAGCCTACTTTATACATCTTTCAAAACATGAGCATCTTGATTTTGATGGAAAAATAATGCTGTCTAGCTCCAAATGTAAGATACTATATGACTTTCAGCCTGTTCCTTAGAAACCTCAATCTATTTCATTTTCTCCCCACATTCTACTGTCATGGTCTTAGAATGGTTTCCTGTTGATTTGGAGGGGATCTAGTTTCAGGAAGTTTTTTTTTTGTTTGTTTGTTTTTGTTTTTCAGAGAGAAGGACAGAGAGAGAGAGAGAGAGAGAGAATCAATTTTTATTGAGTTTTTCACATGTTCACATGGCCTTTGTTACTCTGACATTTAGTTGTGTGCATGGGTTTTGGGGTTTGAACCCATGTACTTGTGCATGCCGGGCAAGCGCCATAACCTCCAAGCCACTGCTCCAGCCCCTAGTTTCAAGAAGTCTTAAGTTTCCCCAGGATCTAATCTATACTTATGTGGGGTAAGTCAACTTTCCATTGCTGGGAGAAAATAAGTGAGATCAACAACTAAAAAGGAGGAAAGTTTATTTTGGCTTATGGCTTCTGAACTTTTCATCTATGATTGCTTGGGAAAGTTGATTTTGGGCCTATGATCAGGTAGTAGAATGTAGCAAAAATAGGTGACAAAGCAAACCTGTTTACCTCATTATACTTGGAAAGCAAAAGAGAGATGGGAAGGAACTGGGGCTCCAGTGACCTAACTTCCTTCATTTGTCCCTCACCTTTTAAAAGTTCTATAACCTCCCAAAAGTGCTGTAACTTGAGGACAAATCGTTTAGCATCAGGAATATCTGGGGGACACTTTAGATCCAAACTAGAGTACCATAGAGAATAAATCTTGGAATTTTCTTCTTGTTACATTATGGTATTAGATACAGGGAGTAGCATTGGGAAGGACCAGGAACTCTCAGAAATGTCTAAAGTCAAGGTAAGTTGCTAAAGGCACAGATTTAGGCCTCCAAACACTTTTGAAAATATTCACTAGATATTTTAGGGATCCTATGCTGAGGTAAACCAATTGACAAGGAGTTAAGGGAGGCTGAGGTAAAGGAAGACAGAAGAAACTGAGAACAAAGCAGAAAACATTCTTTTCTGGGAAATAAATGGGTTAAGGGCTACATGTCAGATGTAAAACCATCTGGCCATATTTATAATACCATTGCTCAGCTCTGAGAGAGGGAAGCCTTCAGGGTGGTAAGAACTAGAAGAGGGCTATGATCTGGTTATTGTCCATTGTCCAGGAATTCCTCCAAGCCTACACATATATAGCATTCAACAATTTGCAAAGCTTTTGGCAAATGCTAAATCATTTGTCATGGACTGATGCTGAGAATTATGTTGGAACGATTCTGAGATCTAGATACTAAGCTAATATTCAATTCAAATATTAGTTCTGCTGCTCCTCTGTGTAATTTGGCTGTGAATGTGGTAAAAATAAAAATTTCCCTTACAATTGAAAAGAAGATTAGAAAGTCACACCATTGGCATGGGGACATATTAACACATCCACAGCTGCACCATTGGGCTTTGTCTCTGAAGCACGTTAACTCCACATGGTTAGATGAGGATGCTCCATTCCTTTTGTGGTCCTGCACAGTGGCCATGGTGCCTAGGCACCTTCTGTGTACAAAGGACCAGCTCTGCAGACTTCCTTAAGTACACACACCTGGCCCTGCATTCACTGTAGGAGACTGAGACACACTTGGCAACCATGATCTTAACTGACCTTGGACGGAATGGCTATGTTCTCCTCCTGACTGGTGACCATGTTAATGCACTTGCTCTTCCTTCACCCCAGGCCTTCTCCCTGCTCTTCAGATTGTATTTAGTGCTGGAATTCTCTGTAACTCCTTGCCTAGAAATTGGGATTATAAATTTATCTGAAGGTTAAATAAGGGAGTGGTTCACCATATGCTCTCATTTTGAACACCAGAATCAATCTGCCTACATTAGGTCCCAGTTCTGGCATGTGTGACTATGCAACTTAAATTCCCTGAGCTTCGTTTTTTTTTTTTTTTTTACTATAACATGTGGATAATAATAGTGTCTTTCCTCATATTGTGGTATATGTGATCAGCACCATGCTTGACACATATTTAGTGGATAATAATTGCTCACTTCTTTCATGAAGGTTATTATTCATGATATTTTCTACTTATTTTCCTGCTTAAACTAAATTACAAAATATAAGGTCTCAAAATATTTGCAGATGCCAGCCATGTGACTCGTGATGTAGCTATAATCTTCTGGCCAAATGTGTGATCCCATGAAAGATTTTTTTTTTTTGCACCATGTCTTATCTATTTGAATTATCCTAGCCAAGAGTCTGCAGATTCTTACTCCATTACAAACTATTCTACTGAGTTCAATGTAAGTTTAACCACATCGATTCCTTAGTGAAGCTGTGATGGTTGGCTAGAAGATCGAACTTGGTTTAAGCATGGTTTTAGAAGGCAAATCTCCAGTATATGTGCATTTCCTCTGTTCCTATCCAAAATACCCATAGAAGCATCTTCTCTTACTGAGGGAAGGTGTCTCAGAACACTTGCTCCTTTGGGAATGAGAATTATCACAAAGTCTTCATATAAAATACCAGAGAATGACTCAGTGCTGCCTTTTCTTCCCATTTGTAGCAAAAGATACTGCTAAGTGAAAAATATTAACAAATTACAGGAAGTTTATAAAAGCACATAAATAAAAAAATACAATTTTCAACATCTTGAAGGAGAATTATGAAACAAAATAAACAATTGCCTTAGTGTCCTTTGATTCCAGAGGGAAACTATAAAACAGAGAGAGTTAGCCAGTCTAACTTTTTTTTATGTAATATAAAGACAGTCTTTAAGAATAGAAAGGAAAGACAGTATATTTGAACTTAAGATATGGATTTAAAGTGGCAGATATTTTGAGTTCACACAACCAACACTCATGCCAAGATAAAATAACTCCCCATTTATTTTGTCAGTACTGTGGTACTTCCATGCTTATTATCACTCTCTTGTGGCAAATAGAAAGATCTCATATTACTTCAATAAGCACCAGTGGGGGTACTTCTTGTAAGGAGAGAGGAGTATCTCTTGAAACCCAATGGCAGGAATGCAGTATTGGAAGTGAGACTTAATAGTTTCTCTGAATATATCTTTCTTATTTCTCTCTTTAACTGTAGACCAAGTTTTTCTACTTTCAAGTAAATATAATTTTTAAAAAGTGACCCATACTTCCTGAATTTAAATATTACTATTATTCAAGCAGAGATACATGACATATTAGTCAGTTTTAACTTTCAATATTTAGATATAAGCTTTGGATTGGCCAAGCTTGGTAATACGCTTAGTCAATAGTAGATGAGGGCAGGATTGATAGTATAGTTATTTGGTTAAATCAAGAAATTTATGAGATCAAAATTGATGTGGTCAAGATTATTTGTGAGAATTGGCAACATTTTAGGTTGCTTATTGATTCCTTTTATTCTAGCCATGAGAAAAGTGAATTTCAGGTAGGCATTCCAGTTTTAGAAGTTCAGGTCTCGAGGTCAACTGAAGAAGTGGCTTGTATGTATCAAGGTATCTACACAGGAAAGTACCATAGTCAGGTTAAATCTCTGTAGATATTCTTCCTGTAGATCCTGGAGACTACAAGAAAATGTCTCTCTTCCTTACCTAGATTGAAGCTGTCCAACTGATCATTTTTACTCTTTGAATACCTCAAGCTGTGATCATTGGATGCTCCAAATATCCACTTTCCTGCCCTGCAAGCTTAGATGGACAAGAGAATAAGCAATTTCTTGATGACTTTCTCATATATTCCAGAGGCACAATTACTAACCAGTCAGTTTTGCTTCCTCTCTTCTGGTCTTATCTTAGCTTTTCCTTTAGTTTTCAAAGGGTAAAGATGCTTCCCATCTCAATGGTATCCCACTCCATGAGGTCTTCTACAAGGGATAACCACTGCAACTGTCATTACAGAAGGGAGAGGATGACTTCTACATTTCTTCAACCCCTCACCTAATAGTTTCACTCTGTAATCTTAGGGAAAGTTTCCCTGGGGAAAGAAAACAGGAGTTGACCAGCTTTCAGAGAAATTGAGAATTGTAGTTTTGCAAGTGGAACTTGATATCCAATGGATAGAGGAACCAAGAGGCTAGGGCAGAGTAGACAGGTGATCCCCAAATCTCCAAATCTTCTGCCACTTATAAGAACATAGCTTAAAAAAAAGGATTTAGAATTATGCTAAAGTTACTGACAATATTTTAACCAACAACTTAAAGTTTGGCTTAATTTATTTTTTCCTATAATAAGCATTTTAAATGTACATGGAAAAATAGGAAAACCATAAGAGTTTAGTTGGATTAGATTTTGCAAACAAAAGCACCTTTACTTCTCTCAGTCATTTAACATCCAAATGTAATGACTATTCTGACTTCTAACACCACTAGACATTTTGTCTCTCACTATAACTTCAACAATTCATATTCACCAAGTCTATCTTATTTTGTTCAGAATTACCCAGGCCTACTGCACATTGTTCCCATGTGGCTTGTGTGAAGTTTATTAATTTTCAATTCTGTATGCAGAATTTTCAATTTTGTATGTGTGAATATATTAATACATTCAAATGCTGATGGACTTTATGTTGCTGCCATTATTATTACAAGTAATGCTACTACAAATGCTACTACAAATACACACACACACACATACACACACACATTTGTACTGGGAACAAACAAAAGAGTAGATTTCTTGCGTCAAAGTATACATGTAAAATGAGCTTTAGTAGGCAGTGACAATATACGTAAGTGGTTGTAATGACAGACATTACTGACAGAAAATTATGAAAGTCTCCATGGTTCCAGATCTCTAAACAAATGTTATTGTTAGTTTTTTAAAATCTGGAAATTAAAATTTTTTATCATTGCTTTTATATGAATGACTGATGATTCTTGAGATGAGCATATTTTCAAATGTTTGACTTTGGATATCTTAATGATGATATACTAGCTCAGGCACTTTTACCATTTAATACAGAATATTTATTGTTTGGAGGGTTGGTTATTCAGGGATCTGTTTGTTTTGTCAATGAAAAACATAAGAGATATCTAAGAGAAGAGACAGTATACATTATGGAGTAAATGATTTCCCTACCATCTCCCAACCTAACGGACAATAATACTACTCTTGGTGTGTTAGCTTTTTTGTTGCTGTGACTAGAAGATCTGACAGGAACAATTTTAATGTATGGAAAGATTATTTGGAGGCTCATGGTTTCAGAGGTGTTAGTCCATAGGTGGCCAGCTCCATTCTTCAGGACTGGAAGTGAAACAGAACATCATGGCAGAAGGCATGGCTCCATGGAGCTGAGAGAGCGACTCCACTTGCCAGATACAAAATACATACCCTCAAGATATTCCCTTAATGACCTACCTCCTCTAGCCACACCATACTAGATGACAGTTACCAGTTAATCTGATTGAGTTAAGGCTCTTGTAACCCAACAATTTCACCTCAGCCATCCTAGATTTTCTCACATGAGCTTTTAGGGGGATCTTTTAATCCAAACCACAACACCTGGAAAAGAAAATGGAGACATCTTGAAGATTTTATTACCGAGGAGATGTATGCATGCATGTCACACATACACACACACACACCACAAAAAAAAACATGCACACATTATAAGGAGACAAATTTTGAGACAATAGTTTAGTAAGTACAAATTGTCTCCATTTCTCATGTCTAAAAATAATTATCTACATAAATGTGCCTATAAATTTTATATATAAATGTGTACATGTGTGTGCATATAAGTATACTATCCACACATACACACATGCATGTGTGTGTGAAAATGCTATCAATAAAAGTGACTAAAGGTGGACATTTCTAAATTGTTTTATTATGCTAAAAGAGCATTTAAAACACAAAATCAAATGATTGTATTAATCTCCAAGGTTTCTATGTGGTAGTTTAGATTTATTCACTTAAATAAAAGTAAGGGGCTAACAGACTGCCAAAGCACCACAACTAAGTGTAGGCTGTCTCTAATTAAGGTTATGGACAAATTCCATAATAATGTCCAAAGACATTTCTATTATTGATTGTCCAAATTGTCCTAGTTATTATCTTTCCACATCACAAGCACTATATACTTTTCAAATGATGGCTCCATACCCTCTTACCACTTTATTTAATGACCATATTCACTTGTTCATTTACCTTCCTTAATTTATATTGGTTATTGAGTGGATAATCCACATTGGCTCTGACAGTTCTATCCACCCATATCCACCCTGCTCTGAGGCCCAGCTGTTGACCTTTGTAGATTATATCAATGGCTTTAAATGCCTGAGCTAATGCCAAATGAACTCAAGATGGGCTGTCCTCATTTCCCACTCTTTCAAGCTATAAATTCATGAGGAAAATAAATGTGATAGTTATTAGAGCATTATAATTATATACAGTATTTGGGTTAATTTTGACAAAATTATACATATAAGGAATTTTATTTCAATCCCCTCCCCACTTTTACTCCAGTATTCCCTCCTTTGCTCCCCCTTCCCCTGTACTCTACTGGTCTTCTTTTCACTCCTTTATTTGTTTTTGATTGGTACTTTCTACATACAATTAAAGGTGAAATTTCTTTTGGTACATTTATATATGTATATAACCCAATCTTGTTAAATTCATTCTATATTTCTTTCCCTTCCCCTTTCTTACTCACTCCCTCTTGTTCCTCTGCTTCTACTCCAGTGATCTTCCCTGTATCTTCATGAGATCTAATTCCACCCAAAACACCTTCTTTCCTTTATTTTACTCTAGCTTCCATATATGAGAGAAAAGATCTGACTTTTAATTTCCTGAATCTTTCTTATTTCATTTAGTATGATTTTTCTCCATTTCTATCCACTAGCTGGAAAATGCCATTATTTCATTCTTCCTTAATGACTGGGTAAAACTCCATTGTGTGTATATGCCACATTTTCTTATCCACTCATCTAGTCATGGGTATCTTGGTTGATGTGGAGGGAAAGGTATACTCATACATTGGTGGGGCTGCAAATTAGTTAAATCACTTTGGACAGCAGTGTGGAGATTCCTCAAAAAATAAAAATGGAACATCATATGATTCAGCTATCCCACTCCTTGGTGTTTATCCAAAATCACTAAAATCAGCATACTGTAGCAATACAGCCTTTATAACATTTATAGCAGCACAATTCACAATAGCCAAACTATGGAATGTGATAGTTATTTTAAGTCATTGTGGTTTGGAATGTATTTTTACTCCCTGCAGGAAATTTGATACTATTAATTAATGCTCTTACTTCCTGTACCCTTATCTGTGAATACATAATAAGAGACAAGAACACATCCAAGTGCATGTTCTGAGCCACTGAACCATATAAAGTCCACCGTAAATAATCATGGGGAAGCCCCAGCACTGTTCTGCTCAAAGTCAAGCACAAGGACAAGGCAATAACAAAGATGTTTTCTAAGACAACCAGGATCAAGTAGATACAAGCCTGAGGAAATGGATAGGGTGAGTGGTTCAGAGGTAGGATGATGTGTAGGTAGATTTCCTTTTGCAGGTATTTAGTGCATGCATGAAGTTTGATGTGGCTTTCTGTCCTAGATTCAATTGTCAAGAATGAGGCAGGGGCATTATGATGTGTGTACTGACCTCAAAGTACGGCCAAGGTCTGAAGTATGGAGCATTGTTCAGCAAAATTTTCCAAAACTGACCTACTTTTGTGTTCCAACAGCTGTTTAAAAAAATGCCAGTCTTTGAAATAAACAATGTTAACAGAGTGATGGCAGCCATTCAGATTCTTTTATGAAAGTGAAGTTGTGCCGTTTAAAGCAGTATACATTCCTTTCTGACAGTCCATTTGCTTAAAATTTTAATCATATTTCTTTATGGTGGACAGTAAATGGTGCATGTGACCTGTTAACTACTATTAACCTTGCATTTCATAGCATCACAGTAAAATACTCTCCAGAACACTATTGGCAAATGAAAAGCATCCACGATGCTATCAACCACCACATATGAATCATGAATAAAAACAACAAGCATGAATATCATGGAAATTGTCTATAGAATTAAATTGTTGGGAAAAAGTTAATCTTCCTTTGACAATTTCATGCTGCCTGGAAGCATATGGTCCCTTAACTATCCTATATATTTTGGAAGCAATGACTGGAAGTATCTTTCAACAAACGGATGTCTTAAGCAACACGTAACTCCAAAAATACATTAAAAAGATAAAGAGAGTTGAATAGAAGAAAGTTAATGATCCTTGTAATTTGATGGTCAGGCACTCACACAATGTTGGATTCTAGCTTTTCACTGAAGTTTGTTCCACAGATAGGAATCTGCTGGTATTAGAAAATTATGTGCAGTAAGAGGCATGAACCAGGGTCAACAAGTGTGACCTTTCTGCCATTTGAAAAGCCAAGAACAAGGATAATAAGTAAGAAGCAAAATGGGAGAAGAAACTAAGAAAGGCAGTATAGGAATTGAAAAAGGAAATTTAGGACAGGAACTGCTAGATCCTGTCCTCTGGACAAGAACTGCTAGATCCTGTCCTCTGGACAAGAACTGCTAGATCCTGTCCTCTGGACAAGAACTGCTAGATCCTGTCCTCTGGACAAGTGCAGTATGGTGGAATGGAAAAGGGTATGAATGATTTTTTTTTCTTTCAAAGTCATGCATTTAAATCCAATCTCTTTCCTTTAACCACTAAATAACCTTGTGAAAGCCACTTTACACTATGATCTTGCTTTCTATTCCTGTTGAACAGGGTCAATGGTGTCTTACATGATTCATGTAAGAGGAGTGTCCAGAAACTTGGCTGACTCCAAATGTGAACTGAATAAATGTTGATTCCTTTCTTTTGTTTTCCAATGTTTTTTTCTTTCTCTGTGAACTCTGATTGTAGAGGGGAAAAGTAAACTAACCAAGACAACTAGTGTTTTCAGCAGATTCCTTAGTGAAGTCATTATGTGGTCTCTCCAGTAGCACGTAATTTCCTGTATGGAAAGCCCTCCTCCTGAGACAACTCTAAGAGAGTCTCTGGAAAAGAAAGTAGATCATCTTAATTAATCCAATGGCTAATGTGTGTTATTGGAACAACCTACTCAGTCCACCAATTGACCCATAAACCAGGTAAGCTGAGTGTCTCAAACAACTCAGGGATTTGCCTAAATTTTAGCTGAAATTGGCACTTGTCAATGCAGTTTAAGAGGGTAGAGAAATATTTTTCTGATTTTAAGGTTCACATCTAACATTGAAGTACAGCTCGCTAGAAACTAATATTTGTTCCAGCTGATTTCTGAATTGCCTCTTTTTGGTTGCAAAACGGACATCAAGGCAATGTCAGTAGCCTCTCTGTGGTGGAGATTTAGTCCCACCTTCAGGAGCAGAGTCTTTAATTTATCTCGAAACCTGGGAGAGTGGCAGGTCTTCAAGTCTTATGGAAATTTCCTTTCCATCGACCTCACTTGGTCTGAGGTTTGAGACACTTCCCATACTCGTGCTACTCCAGCGTTCTAATCTGGAGTCCCCCAATCAGGGACAGTATTCCTCATCTCATGTTTATAACCCTCTTGCTTCACTCTTTCTGTACAGGTTATGAACTTTTTGAGGACCAACTCCCTTAATTATTTTTTCCTTCATATGTGATAGATGCTTATAAGTTAATAAAATATTAAATCCTCAAGGAAAAGATATGACAGTGCCTTTTGTTGAGTAAATTCTAGTCTTCTGGATCTTCCTGAGGAGTTATTGTCTGGAGAAATTGAATTTTCTAGTAAGACAAGAGTGACTTCCACCAATAACAGAAAAGCAAATTTTCATTGCTGTAAAGAAAATGGAGAAGGACAAGGACTCTCATTTTGATGAGCATCTAGTATATGCCAGATAAAGTTTAGTCATCCTTTGTTATCCACGGAGGACTGGTTCTGGGACATCACAAGAATACCAAAATCCATAAATGCTCAAGTCCTTTATTATAAAATACTGTAGTATTCACATATAATATATGGATCTTCTCCTATGTACTTTAAATCATTTCGAGATTACTTTTAATACCTAATGCTATGTGAGTGTCATATATCTTATTGCTATACTTTATTGTTTAGGGGATAATGACAGGAAAAAAAATCTGGACCTATTAAGTATAGATGTGAGCATCACAGACCCACAAATGAAACTCAGAATGAGAAAAGCTCGAATGGCTGGAGCTGGAGGGGCTGAGATCTGTGTCAGGAGGCTTCTGCAGCTGTACATACTCATCATTTACTTAATGTGGATTCAGCAATGTTCTTGGCACCTGGAAAGTTCACATTTTCCTGTTTTAAGCTTTATGAATTTTTTTCCTGAACATTTTTGATCCATGGTTGTTTGAATTTAAGGATGAAGAATCCCTGAATAAGGAGAATTGACCGTGCAAGGAACGTCAAATAGATATTTTCATTAAATTGTCACAATAGTACTAAGGATATATGATTGGAAATAAAGATTAAATGAAATATAGAGATGAAAATACAGGTAAAAATGATTTGTGTTTTGAATCTCTAGAACATGACAGTTGTCTATTTGGAAAGACCTGTACCGCACAGAGCTTATTACATAGGGTGTGCTGATATGCACAAAGCTCATATCAGTAGTGTGGTTTTAATATTTCAAGGAGAGAGCCTTGGCTCTCTTTTTACATACAAAGAATTGAATGAGGTTGCTGAAGGTATCCAGGACTAACACTGATTATTCATGATCCAAAAGCCATTTTTCTATTTATCATGTCCCTCCTCCTCCTTACACTTAATAGAGAAGATAAGGCCCCTGTTGGAAAGGGATAGTATACACATTTTCTCTGTTGTGTGAATAGTGGCCAAACTTTCTAAAAAGTGAGAAAAAGAGAAATTCATTTTCCAGAAGCTGATGGATGTAGTGCTTGCTATGCATTACACATGAAATGCTACTGGCAAAATCAGTTCTTTCCTGTTTCCCTAGGTATATATTTTTCAAAGACCAGCAATCCTGAAAATAGGTTATACTGATGAGTACTGTACTGGCCTAGAAAAAAATCTCTGACAAAATAGTGGCCAGTTTTGCAGGCAGCTTTTAATGCTGTGTATACTTTTACACAGGTGCAATGTTCTGTACTGAGCATAAAATGACCATGTGATTATAAGGTAACTGAACAGAAAGAGAGAGGGCTGGCTTTGCAATTGGATAGTACCAGACTTACACAGTGACTCAGATACTAACCAACTTTGTGACTTTGGGCTTACCTCTGAAAAGTGGAGAAATTTCAGCTGTTTTATAGAGTAGCTAGGGAGATGAAACGAGATAGCATATGTAAAGTGTCAGTACTGGTTTGATGTGGTCATTTATGCATTTATATTGTTTCTTACATTGAGGTTTTTGTGGATTGGTGTGGTTTAGGTCAGAATGACAAAAATAATTGCCATCCTAACAGGTGCGAGACCTGAATATTTTATTAGTAGTTTTGACTTATATTTCCCTGAGAATGTGATAAATAGACCCATACACTTGGTTGATGAGAATGTAAATTAGAATACATTGCAGAGGTTCCTCAAAAAATTAAAAATAGAATAATTCTCAGATCCACAAATTCCACTTTTGAGTAAATATAAAAGGAAAGGTAATGATTACTTGGAGAAATGTCTACACTCCCATGTTCACTGAGGCATTATTCGCAAAAGCCAAAATGTGGAAGCAGCCATTGTCCATCAACAAATGAACAAAGAAAGAAAATAGTATTATGTATATATTACATATGGATGTAATATTAATATGTTTCTTTCTTTAATATACATAGTAGAATACTAATCAGCCTTAAACAGAAGGAAATCCTGTCATCTGACAACATAGATGAACCTAGAAGTTATTATGCTACATTAAGTAACCAAACACAGGAACACAACATTACTTGATCTCACTTATATGTGGAAGGTAAAAAAGTCAAATTCATATAAACAGAGCAGAAGGGCTAAGTCAGGGGTCAGAGGGTGGTTTTTTTGGAAACCTAATGTGCAGTATTATCAATAATAATGTATTGTATATTTGAAATTTTCTAGAAGAGTAGGTCTTAAGTGTTTTCATCTGATGTGCAAAAAAAAAGACGAAACAAGGAAACTGTTTGAGGTATTGGATATATTATTTAACCTGACTGTGAAAATCATTTCACTATACCATATGTATATAAAAACATCACATTTTATACCTTGAATGTATTCAATTTTTTGTCAATTATACCTCAATAAAGTTAAAAAAAAAGAAGGAATGACAAAATATCTGTACTAAAATGGGGGAGGGACCACTATCACATGATAGGGCAGGAGGAAGCCCTGTGTGGGATGTTGCTATTTTCCATCAACTAAATTAACTTCATAAGCAACCTCAGTGAAAGAAAAAAAGGTTTTTACTTTTTTCATTTTCCCCTAAAATTCAAGGAAAATGTATTTTCAAGGAAGGAAGGAGAGACTACCTAATTGGAAATAGAGATTGAAAAGTGAGAGTAAAGTATCAGGAGAAGGGAATTTGTGTTTGAGTCTTGGAAGTTAAGCAGGTTCTCCTTGGGCAGGGCCTGATGTTGCTGAGCATGTCTGTAGGCTGGGCCTGGCCACCCAGGCCTGACTGCAACTCTTGCCCACTGAAGACCCAGTATTTCATAACCAATGTCCTCACGGTATTTTCCTTCCCTCTCTGCAGTTCTGAGGATGTCTGCATGGAAGCAGACACTGCCCACTGCTGCTTTATCACTACCTGAAGTCACAGGATAGCTGTAGCCATAGCAACACCTTCAATACTGCTAACCTGGGGTTACAAACTCTCAGGTAGGAAACAGGAGACAGGCACATATTGAACCAAAAGAAACCTAGGGGTAAAGGACTTCAAAATTACACCCCCCCCCCTTCAAACACCAGACCTGGATAGATTATAAATCAACAGCAAGGGAGTAGAGGGGAGGGTACAGTGATTATTAATCATCCCTGGTATACCAGAGATTGTGCCAGAGGCTTGCCTAGAATTACAATGTAGCTCTGGAAACAGTCCAGGGAGGAATGTATGATTATTAACTGAAGAAGATATGATTATTAGCTTCAATTACTTATGTGCAAGTAGAAATAACAAGTTAGATAATGACCAAGTATACAAGTCTGATATGGGGTTAGGTTGGAATCTGCACCAGCTGTGGGATTGTGTCTGCACCATAAAAGTTTGGTCATCAGATTGTAAACATTTCCCTATGTTATTTTATTTTATTATCTACATTCCTCTTTTCTAACATGGAGATTACCCCTCCAGTGAACTTTTCATCACTGCCTGTTCTTTTATCAGGAAACAAGTCTGGAAAGCTCAAGTTTCATGGGCATTTTGACTAGTGCCCCAGAGGGAAGCCAAGGACTTTACTTTGTCCTTCAGTGAATATCTAAAGATATCTTCACTGAATCAGCATTTTTAAAAAAAATCCAAATCGTATATGTAACAAAAAGAAATGAAGACTCAGATGTGAAGATGCAAGTCAAAAGTCAAGGTGCCAGAGTTAAAGTTATTCAGTATCAGCTTCTGGTCTAACCTTAGTAAGTGTTGATTACACTATCAGAGGTGAGAAAGACCAAAAAAAAAAAAAAAAAAAAAACCCAAAACAGAACATGGGCTTGTGTGGTGACCCTCTCTCTCTCTTCCAGTTCTTTCATAAAAATATGGATTATAGTATCTGGGGACTTCTAAAATGAAACTGTTTTATAAGGTGGAACTATGGGACATTTTAATATTCCTTTCTGTGTTATTCTATATTTTCTTAAGGATTTTAAATTATTGTGCACTCATTTTTTATTGTAGAGAAAAGTTATATTTTAAAGAATAAAGTATTCAATTTCTGCTAAAATAAGATATGATCTATGTACACAGGTACCCACACAGAAAATCTCAACAAATCATCCTCATGTTTGGTCTAAGTTTAAATGGACTACAGAAAGGGCTTAACTAATACTTTTAGTTACCCTTGAGATCCTTATCAACTTTGGCCAAAGTGATGTGATTTCAATGTGATTCAGTCTGGGGACATGTAGAGATGAAGGCTGACTCTGGAAATTGGCACATTTGAATTTTTTTCACTCATGGGATCCTGTATGGGGCAGTGGAGGTTTCTCTGTTCATTACTTTGTAACACCTGTTCCAGTGCAGAACAAAGCCCAGGACTGATGGTACATTTTGCTTCCAGGTCCATTGGGAAATCCAGTCAGGACATCATTTGCAACATATATTTAACAATATTGAGCTCTAGTAGAGGAAATAAAAAAAAATCACTCAACATGCACTGCCTCCATTTACCATGGGTGTGCTGTTTTGCTCTAGTCAAGTTGTCAAAATACTAAGCATTGAGTTTCCCTATCAGTATGAAAACATGGTTATTTGACACTGACTGTTCTTTGTCTATGCTCTAGCCTTTCTGTTTAAGGAACTATGACTGAATAATAAACAAGGAAATCAATCTTTCATGAAAAGCAATGAGCAAATACGGCCTGCTATTTTCAGTTCTGCTTACTATTTGCTCAGTTCTTAGTAATCATCGTTCTGCATAGTGTTGGGAATCATTTCTAATTTGGAAACTACTTTTTTTTTAAGAGAGAGGTACATTGAGAGAGAGAGCAAGAGAGAGAGAGAGAATCACTTTTATTTAGATTTCATGTGATTTTTGTTGCTCTGACACTTTGTTGTGTGTGTGGTGCTGGAGTTTGAACCTGCATCCTCATGCATGCCAGGCAAGCACTGTAACCGCTGAGCCACCACTCCATATTGGAAATTAATTTTTTAATGTTCTACTTTTCTACTTCCATTCACTTTATAAGTCCATGTATTTTTTTTGTAGCCTCACCAACTTGAATTGGGAATTCATTTTTTTTTTAAATTGAAGTCATAAGAATCAATTTAACCAAAAATTATCCAAGCTTTTTGTACATTTGCCTTCATTGACTCTGTAGACCCATCCACAGTGTTTCTGGTTTCTGGGGTCCAACACATTTCTCATATTAGCAGAGCCCCATGGTGTTTACAAAGAACATTGGACCCTTGCAACTGTAGCTGAGAGATTGCAATGTTGTGCTAACCCTTCCCCAATTATTCTCTCCATTTTGTGCCCATCCATATCTTCTACTGCATCTCCATGTTGGATAGGAAGATGAACACCAGATTTACCTAAAGAAAAAAAAATCACTGAAAAATTCACTGAAGAGTGAATCTACCAGAGAATCTGTGGACTCAATATTAGGAAGAGACTGGAGGGAACAATTCAGGAATCAGAACACCTGGAGTCTAGTCCCAGTGATAAGATGGGAAGATCCCCAGGGTTAGACTGAATGCGGATTAGAAATTAGAGCAAAACCAGCTGTTTGGTCAACCCTACAAAGTGAGGACTTTGAGGGTGGTATATAGAGAACAAATGGTATGCACAGTAATAACAGGTTCCAAGAATGTTCTTCTATCCCTTTGGACCACAGGCAGAATAAAATGCACAAACATGCCCCTTTAAAGAACTTGTGTTGGTTATCAGTTTATTGCAACTTAACTTCCAATTCACCCTTTTCACTTGCTCTGTGAAAATAGTTATATGACCTGCCTTCCTCTGTTGGCCAACATATTCTAAGTTTTAAAAGTAAAGTGTGCCAAAGAGACATTTCAGGGGAAAGCAAGAAGGTTTGTTTCCTGGCTCCCACGTGCTTCTTGGACAAGCTCTAGTGGAGTGCACGACTTCTTCAGGTCCAGGTTCTGTAGCACTCCTGGAAGAGCCTGCAGTTTCTCTAGCATCTGGGTCCTGCCTTGGGCAGTAGCTGGCAGCAGGTGGTGGGCAGTGGTTACCTCCAAAACTTTCCTCATGTGGAACAGCAGCAGACTGCCTCTAGTGAAACACCTAACTGTGAATAACTTTCGGGCAAAATCTGGCATTGCAGCAAGTTCTCTTGTATTTTACCACCAAGATTTCTCTGCCCCTTAAAGAACTAGGTGTGCCTCCCTAACAAAGGAATAAATGAGATGCTTTTATTCTCTTCCATCTCTCCTTTCTAAGATAAAAACCAGATACATGGGCTCAGTTTTATTATTTAATTTAAAATTTAAATGAATGGAAATAGAGTAAAAATTAATTTAACTTTTCTGTCTTGGGATGAGGATATGATATTTCCTTTTTGGGGAAAAATTAACGTGTAAGAGAACAGAATCAGAACATCTGAACCAGAAGGAAGTTTGAGATCATTTATCCCAATTTCATTTTGTAATAAGGAAAGAGAATGAAGTGGCTCATACAAGGGCTCACAGCAGATGGGGTCAAAACCTCAAACTCATCTTCAGGCTCTTCTGGGAAGTTATTTAAATTCCCCAGGTGTTTCTTATAAGCAGCCTGGATTAAGAACAACAGGACTTGGTGGAAAAGTCAAACCATACACAAGTGCAAAAGAGTGATGCTCAAAGGATTTCCCTGTATCTCATTTACTTGAAGTTCTTACAACTACTTCTGAGTTTTAAAATAGCATCTACCGTTTCTGGGCTTCACACATTAGAAATACTTTTGCAATAAGGCACAGTGATGGTATAAAAGTATTCTTTGATAACTAGAGTTGTGGCTTAGAAAATGATACCCCAAAGTGAAATCCTCCGATGCAAAGTTTCTCTCTGACCTTCTGTTGCCCTCCTGTCTCTTGCCTCTATTTTCTCCTGAGGCCAGCAACATGAATTAGAATTCCTTTTCCCCAAGGTGAGTCACAGAAACCAGAACTTTTTTGTTAACAAGGCTGTCCATAAACATAAAAATATTACTCTTTCTTCTAACTTCTTGGGTAAAATCTGGCAATAAAGAAATACTCTGGGGGCTGGAGTAGTGGCTCAGCAGTTATAGGCTTCCCTGGCATGCACCAGAATGAAGGTTCAAACCCAAGCACCACATATACAACAAAGTGTCAGAGCAATGAAAAAACCACATGAAAAAAACATTTTGATTCTCTCTTTCTCTCTCTCTCACTGTCCCTCTCTCTTAAAAAGAAAATTCCAGCCTACGTTATTTGATTGTAGGCTATAAGATCCCCACTTCATAAAAGGTCATACCCCATACCTTGGAGGAAGGAAAACTGCACAGAGAAGCCACGAGGAATCTGAATGTACAGGCCTGGCGCGGTTTCTCCACTCAGACTGTTAGTATTTTATTATATCCTTTTAGTGTAATCCTGTTCCTTCTAGGACACGAATACTTCACTGATTCTAAGCAAAATTCGAATAGTTCACCCTGGGACTTAGTATCTTCAATGTGAAGATTTCTGTGTTTTATAAAGTTATGATCAAATAAATTTGTTATTTTTTTTATCTTGTTAATGTGTTTTTTATGACATTTTGTGATGGACAAGAAAAGGATCACTCTTTTCCTTTACTACCCCACATCAGAATCATTGAAATTCAGCTCCCAAACCTCTCCTCTCTACAGGTAGACTCCCAAGGTGATCCCTGTATATGCAGGCATGACACTAAGGTCACCACAGCAAGCACCTCCTTAGAGCAAGGCTCACTGCAGGGCCTCATGTCCTTTTTGCCCATATCTGTGGAATCTGTATGCATCATGGCGCAAGCACATTGGTATTTTCTTAGCATGACTTGGTTCTACTTTAGTATTTTCCATTCTAAATTGGGGTTTAAGTACTTTGGCTGACATTAAATTTTTAGTAAAATTTAAAAGGTGCTTTTGAATTGAAATATGGGAGTCAATATCACTCTAGGTCAAGTGAAGAAACTGACAAACACTACTTAGTATTATTGGTCTTTCATTTTAAAAAGGATTCTTAATTCCAGAATATTAAAAAATGAAGTGTTTAAATGAAGAATGCTGCTTTAAATTTACTAAGCTATAGTTTATAACAACTAATCATTAAAGGATTTTTTCCCTCAATTTTAGGAAAATCATTATAGATGGACTCTGGTCCATGAACTAATGTTTGGGAGACACTATTGTATAGTTCTAGAAATTAATAGGGAATGTTGTGGAAACATTAAATAAATATACCTGTACTTTGGTGTTTCATAATTTACCTCCTTCTGTATTCTAGACAGTTTAGTACCGGTCTTACAAGAGCAAGAAAATTCCATATGCTTAGCATTAAGGATGGTCAGAATTTCCCAACTTATTGGGACATGTATTAATTTTTTTTTTGGTCTTTTACCCAAAAGAAAATGTGATTTTTAAGTAACAGGTGGGACTAGAATCCACCTGGAAAGCATGAGTTGTGTTTATTTCGTTGGCCTTTGCTTATGATCTTTGCAGTTAAGACACAATCAAAATAAGGAAAAAATAGAGAAAGGGAAAATGGTAGAGAGATTCCATTAAAGTAGAAGAAAATTCAACGGAGTAGATGAATGGGATTGAGGGGGTGGGAGGAAGGACAGAATAATGAAAGAACAGTGGAATGAATCTGACCTAACTATCCCATATACATACATGAATATACCACAGTAGATCTCACATCAAGTACACTCACAAGACGCTAACTGAAAAAAACTCTAAGTGAATTGCAGAAATATCAGTAGAGTAGAAGGCAGGCAGGGAGAAGGAGGAGAAAGGGAAAGGGGAGATACTGGGAACTGAATTAGGGCAAATTATATTCAATGTTTTAAAAATTATGTCAAAATTAATCCTAATATTATGTATAATTAAAAAAGAACCAATAAAAATATTGACACACAAAACAATGTTGTGCATAACAACATAAAGTATGTTTACTTGAAATGTTCACTAAAGAGCCCAGTCTTCAGAAGAACTGGGCTTTCTGAATTAAAAATATAGTATAATTCCATATAATACGGAGGTTATAAATAGCCTGATCATTGGTAGGAAAACAGAAGTTTTCTCTTAAAATATTACTTCTGCAAGGATTGGTACATGTCTGGAGATGTCTGTGTAGCAAAACTATATAGAAAACTTTTAACTAATCAATTTCCTTAAAGTAATTTTGGTTAATCTAAGATAATTAAGGTAGTGATTGCTAATACTTGAAATAAAGATATGAAGGAAACAAAAGAGAATTTCGAAGCATATGAAAGTTGAGAAGGCTGCACTAATGATATGATATTTGTTCATTAACATGACAGTAGTTGTTGAAACTATAGTACTTAATTTATAAGACATCACAACAAAACCCCTGACTTTGTAAAAGTTGAAGCTAGTTTTTGTCAGGTCTCACAACTGGAATTTATGTGACCTCATCTTTTAAATATTTAGAAATTTAAAAAACAAATATGAAAGCTTTTATCAGTTTATGTAGGTGTTATAAAATAAAATTACTGTCATGTTACCAATAATATCATAGTAGTCCTGGCTCACATGTTTGACTACAATAGAAGAAAATGTAGTAGATATATGTAGATATGAGATTGACAGTGAAGGATTCTGGGTTTCAGCTCCAGCATGTTTCTGGATAGCTGCGTAAACTTGGACAAGATGCTTATCTTCTCTGAGTTTCCGTATTAGAAGCATTGCAAACATACAAATAAACAGATGCATAAAGAATATTCTTCCTCTTTCTGATAGGAGACAAAAAGTACACAAAATAAAAAAGAATGAGAAAAATATTAAATAGCAAATTGAAGAGGATAGTAAAAGAGAAACGAAAGGAAAGGAGGGAAAAAAGTGAAAAAATAATTTGGACCTTATATACATAAGACTTTCACTAAATGCTACAGAGGGGAAGCTCAAGTTCAGGAATCTTGTTGCATATTCAGGACCCTGTACTCATTTGCTTTGTGACCACAATCAAGTTTCACTGTTGCGCCTGAGACACCAGTTCTCTCATTTATAAAAGTAATAGAGAAGATGATTTACAATATTTCTTGTTGAGTTGTGTCTTAGCTTTATATAATTGTAAATGAAAATAATTTAATTTTGTTTGTTTTAAGCTTCCAGATACCAATGAAACCTTTGCAGTAACTCAAAATACTTTCATGGCATAAATATGCCTATATTAATGGATATTCTTGATACCTCATGCAAGTTCATTCATTAATATTAAACCCATAATTTCTGGAACCAATCTGCTTGTTTAACTCAAGAAAACACTTGGTATGGATGCACTGTCTGGAATGGACACTAGGTGAACTCTGTTCAGCCCTCAAGTTCATCCTGACCAAAATGATACCATTCTTGCCCCAATTTCACCTTGCTTGGGTATCAAAGTAAGCTCGATGGAGTCACATGGTTGTGCCTCCTAGAGCTTTGGGGATTTTTGTGCTCCTAGTGTATTTTCCTAGTATTGTTCCTAGTGCCTGCAGCAGGTGAGTAGTCTACGTTTCAGTATCAACAGCAAGGCAGCAGTTTGGCACATAAACAGATCTGGCTCAACCTCCAGAATACATCTGCCCTTCTGTTTAGTTTTATGGGAGTCCCCATTTTCATGAGGCAATGTTGCTGAAATATCTATCAAGCTCCTTATAGAGCAATGTGGTAAAATAGAATAGGAGCTCATGATAGGGAAAGTGGCTTGGTTGAAATCTCAGTCAGCCTTTCATGATCTGAATGATTATGAACTCATCTCTAGATATTTCTTTTCATCCACAAAGGCAGAATAATATTATAATTCCTCAACCTGCCTGCTAGAAGATCTGTAGTCACAAAGTTCTCTCATTAAGGCAAAAAAAAAAAAATGAAGCAAAACTCCAAGTAGCAAAGGAAACAGATTGAAATAGATTTGGTTTCCAAAATTTTAGAGAAAAAAAAATCAGCCTCTCAACAACTGGGCCATCATGGATACTATGAGCAGTAATATAATGTTTTTCTATTATGTTCCTTTTTTCCCCATACTTTCATTTTTCCATTTCAGTATTTCTTTTGTGCCTTCAACTCCATATTTTCTATTTTGGGATTTCTATTGCCTTAGGTTTGTATTGATGCCACACCCTTGTCCTGGAGCAGCAGAACAGGAACCAGATGGGCTGGAGCACAGGTAGGGAGCACAGGTTGCAGCAGCCTGAAGCCTGACATGCTGTGTGGGCTTGAGCTATGGTGAGTCAGGGTTAAGGGGAGACAGGGCATGCCAACTTGTGGCACCAGTGGTAGCCCTGCCAAACCTGGTGCAAAAATCTGCTCGACATAGCACTTCAGCCCCAAATCCCTAGGCATCCATGATCCAACAACCTCTACCTCCAACTGAATGAGTGGTGGAAAACAGAAGAGAGAGAGAACTGAATGGGATTGCAGGGATAATCAATAGTGTGAGTACTTTTCCAAACCCCATTAGCATAAATCTGGACCAATAGCATTGAACCAAGTGCTATATAAACCTTAGACTAGTTGACTCCAGCAGCGACCCCTGTCAGGGCCCACTCTTGCTCCCTCAAGAGTACTGTTTCTATTTTTCACACTTGAATAAATCCTATTCCTTTCACTCTGGTCTTCCATTGTCCTGTGAATTTCATTCTTCTTGTTTTTGAGGGAGGAACCTATAAGAAGGTTGACTGTGAGTTGCTGGAGACTGTTGCAACATTGGAGGGCATGGTCGACCTTAAAATCTGTAACATGCCTCTCAATGGTGGTGGAGAAGAATCAAGCTTTGTGACTGTGGCCCTTGGAACTGACACCAGTAGGCATCCCCTGCTGTGATGATCTTCTAACACTTGGATGCAGAGAGCATCCATGTCCTCTCAACACCATCATCTAAGTAATGGCTGACCTTGACAGAGGTCTGCTCTGTCTATCACTGTGGTGCATATTTATGTGAATAGTTATAGTATATAACATTGTTAACATTCCTATGAGTAAAGTAGTGTCAGCTAAATTTATAGATGTGGAAACTTGCCCACTATCACAAATGCCTGCCAATTTTCTCAGACCTCTGCTCCCTTCCTGTTCATTAATATTCTTCACTTCTTTAGTGCCTAGACCTTTCTGTATTATCTCTAGCACTCTTTCTTCATTTCTTTGGGTTGGTTAACATCCGCAGACTTCTTTTGACATTTTGGTCACTATTTTCCTTTCAGGTCTTAATTTCATCCTGCTTTCTGATTTCTGAATTTCATACAAACCAAGACAGAAAAAAAAATCTTTTCCAGGAATGGGTTTATGATACTTACTGGCAAAGATTGTGCACTATGCCCCTTCAATCAGAGCCTTTCTCCTATTGACCATCAATAATTACTATCAATTCTTGAGGCCTTAGTGGATGTCAAACAGTTCGACTAGAACATTCAAACCTGCATCACTTCATTTAGACATTATGGGCACAAGTAGACACTGCCAGCTCCATTAGCAAAACACTAATATTTTATGGAAGCTCCTTAACTCTAATATAGTCAGTAAATGACCAAATCAGAATTACAATCAAGGTTCATCTAGCAACAAATTTTCCCTATAACCTTTACAATATGCTAATCTTAACTGTTTTTTTCCTGATTGCTTATATTATGATTCCATGATTTTATTCTGTATACTAACTAGAAACCAGCCATTAAGTTGATCTTATTTGCTAAAGTTGCATCTCTTTTACTAAATACTTTTATCCTAATTCCTGTATCTACATAACTTCAAATCATAAAACAATTTCAGCTCCACAAAGTACAAGAACAATTGTTTCCTAATATTCTATGGGATGAACGATATCCTCTTGATCTGTGTGGTGACTACGTGAAAACCCTAACTTTATTCAGTATATCTGAGGTGACACATCGTGAGACAGAGCTAGACCAGAGACTGTGAAGGGAAATGGAAGCAGATACTCTTCTACTCAGAGTTACACAGGCCTCTTGCTTCATAGTTTCAAGGAACTGTTTGCCACTGACCATATTTTGAAATACCTAATGATTCCTTGTGCCACCTGGTTGAGGCCACCAACGTCTTTGCCATGATAGAACACGTAAACCTTTTAATTTGGAGTAAGTCCAATGGATTCTGTATTAAAATATTGCCAAGGAAAAAGTTTGACTTTTTGAACATTTTAACTTTGAGTATTGAACACTTGATAAAAATTAATACAACCAGCTGGGCACGGTGGTGCACACCTGTAACACCAGCAAATTTTGAGGCTGAGGCAGGAGAATAACAAGTTTGAAGCCAGCTTCAAAAACTTAGAGAGAACTCCTTTCAACATAAAAAATAAAAATGGTTGGGAATGTGACTTAATGATAAAGTGTCCCTGGGTTCAACCCCCAATATCAAAACAAAATAAAAATAATGATAATGCACACATACAAAAACATTACTACCAAAGTTTCCAGAAGATCAAGGTATCTCAGGAATAAGAAGATACCCAGGAATATCATAATGAATGTGAAGGTAAATGGATGACAATGGAAGAAATTATGCTGATAGAAATTAGCCAGAGACAGAGACTCAAGAGTCAAATGTTTTCCCTCATTTGTAGAGGCCAGAGCAAAACCCAGGCTTGGGTGAAGAGTCAAGCTCATGTGCTAGACTCATCAAAGTCAAAGCAACATATATTCTAGGGGAACCATGGAATATATGGAGGAAGGGAGGAGGAGGGTGGAAAGGGAGAGGGAGGGATGATAGGGAGGGATTTAGGAGAGAACCAGTAATGTAGCTTATTCTTCGCTCCCCTGAGAATCCAAATAATACTTATGCAATCATTAAAGTATGGAAAATGCACCATTATATATATATAAATATATATATGTATGTGTGTGTGTGTACATATACATGTATATCTATTATGGGGAAAATACTACATATGCATTTATGAATGTACAAAACAACTCCTCAACAAAATTAAAGAAAAAAACAGAGATAGTATGAAAAATTGTAAATGAGCCAGAGAAAAATCATATCTAATATACAGAGGGACATCTTTAAGGATTACTGAAGAATTCCTAACAAAAAATGTGAGCATTACATTTAAAGTGCCACACATAAAAATCCTAGAATTGTATAAAACAGGAAAATGATTTTTTAAAGTAAGTAGAAGTTGGGCATGGTAGCACAAACCTGAAATCCCAGCAGCTAAGGAGGCTGAGCCAAGAGGATGCAAGTTCAAAGTCAATCTCAGCAATTAGCAAGGCACTAGTAACTTAGTGAGACTCTGTCTCAAAATAAAATTTAAAACTGTATGGGTAGCTGGGGATGTGGTTCAGTGGTTAAGTGCATCTGGATATATATATATATACATATATATATATATATATATATAGCAAGTGTGATGGTCATATACCTATTAAAATTGCTCAAAATCCAAAAATCTGACAGTATCAATTTTTAGCAATAGTATAGAGGTGTGGAATGATAAGTGACTCATCTATTGTTGGTAGGAATGCAAAAGTGACAGGTTGCCAGTCTTTTATGAAGTAAACATAGCTTGCAAGATGATCTAATATCATGCTTCTAGGCATTTACTCAACTGATTTGAACATATATGCTTACAAAAATATCTTTATGGAAATTTTTATAACTTTTTATTCACACCCCTAAACACTGGGAACAACCATCAGTTACCTTTCAATAGCTAAATAGATAAAATGTGGCATACAATAATATAATATTATTCAGTGATAAAAGGAATAAGTTCCAAGCCACACAGCAACATGGATGAATTTAAAATAGACATTGTAAATGGAAGAAGGCAGCCTAAAAACACTACATACCATATAATTCAATTTGTATGACATTCTGAGAAAAAGTAAATTATAGAGATGGCAAATAGTTAGGGGTTTGGATAAAAGCTTGAGCAAATGGAGCATGAGATTTTTTAGTGTAGTAAAAATAGACTATATAATATTGCAATGGTATACACATGTAAGTATGCCTTTGTCAAAACCATAGAACTTTAAAGCAAAAAGAATTTTATGTATGCAAATCAAGTATTAATATGAACAATATTAAGATTTCCAAATGAAAGTTAATTTTTTTTTTCTAATGGAATTAGTCAATAACCACACAGAAATATCTTTTGAGAATTTCTTTTAAGAAAGTCCCCACATGTAACATTACCCAAGAATTTGACTTCAACACAAAGTGTTATTTCTTTATAAGCTAATTAAAACCTTATTTTATTTCTTGTATGTATAAGAAAGTAAGCATATTATTGCTCCAACCAATAATGACTAGTATGGGAAGAATGGGAAAATATTGTGTCCACTTTCATACATATTTACTAAAGCCTCATTAAGACGCTCTTGTGCCCTCGCATTTAATAACCAGTGTGTGAGACTCTGCTGGCTTCAGGTTATCTTTTAGTTTCTTAGTGGGTCGTCTATAGTTACAAAGATAAAATTTAAATGAAAACGTCTGAAGATAGTAGTCAAGGCTTCATATTCAGCATGGATACTACCGAAGACTTGAGTTTTAATGCTACTGTTGTTTCTTCATACTTTCAAATAAGCGTGTGGTAGGAGGAATTCTAAGATGGCCTCCAGCGCTCTCTCTTCTTGAGTGCATGTCATTCATTATTCTCTCCTCTTCAGTGTGGACATGGCTAGTAAATATGATGGGTTATTGTTCCCATGATATGGTTACTAGTTGGTGGAGCTTAATTCATAAAACATCAGTTGATCATCTTGAGTGGGCCTAGCCTAATCTAGTGAGCTCTTTAAAAGAAGGTTTAGAATCAGAGAGAAACTCTTCCTGCTGGCTTCAGGGACAAAACAGCTTTCATGCTGTGTGAACAGGTGGCCATAAGCAAAGACCTAATGGCTGTATCTAGGCACTGAGAGCAGTCTTTGCTAGGCAGCTAGCAAGAAAATAAGAACCTCAGCTTCAAAATCACAAAGAATTAAATTCTGAAAATATGATAGTGACATTGCATAGTGACCTTGCATGTATATCATGATTAATATATAATACTCCCCTTAAATTTGAATTTGGTTCTAAATCTTCCTCCTTCCAGAAACCATTACTATTTCTACATATTCAAATGGTATCTTCTCTCTCTGAAACCTGCAAACACAGTGATCTGTTCCCTTATTAGATCATCTCTTGCTTGTGGGTGGCAGCCAGATCACTGCATGTTCACCTTACTTTATTTTCAGTTTGTGCAGAGGAGAAGGAGAAAGATCTCAGCTGCCTTCTTATAAGTGTGCTAATCTCATGAGGAACCCATGTCCTTGACCTCATCTAATCCAATGATGCCTTTAAAATCTCATCTCTAAATACTATTTGGAGTCAAAGCTTCGACATGTAAGCTTTGTGAAGAACACAAACATTCCATCCATTAACAGTCTGTTTTCTCAATACTCGCAAACATTCAAGAAAAGTCCATAATTATTTTCCACACACATATACATATACACACCCTTATGTAAATTATTTGCTCTGATTATTCTCTATGACTACACAGTTTAATTAAAACAATTCAGATAGTTTATTTTGAATTGAGAAAATGGAGGATATTTAAATAGAAGTAATTTTTGTAAGGTGATGGTTCTGGGCAATAACAAACACAGTATGTGTGTAGTTCATATCAGTCCTCTTTTCCTCTAGTGATTATCATCCTTCTGATCTTCAACCAGATCTGCTTGTCAATTATAATGTGAAAACTAATGTGTACAATCTCTTGATAAAGGACCCACTCCTATTAAACCTGTGCCTCAATTGCTCCATTAGCATGGATTCACTTTTTCATCACTTCTTACCTAACTATTCTGACTAAGTAATTCTAAATACAGTATGGTAAACATTAAATGAGAATACCATCCAGTTTACAGTAGTAAAGCCATGTTCTACTCTAGTTTTTTGGTCTGCATTTGTCTTATGAGAAATTGGCTCAGAGAGGTCAATTAACTTGTCAAAGTCATCCAGCTCCCAAGTGTTGAAGCCTCCAGGATTCAGTTTACAGGGAAAATAGCTAAAGTTAAAATTGTTCTCCAAAACTTATGATTTTAATAGCCACCCTTTCAAGGTGGCCCAAATGACTCACATGACACCTAGGGAAATCAAAAACTGCCTCAGTTCTGAGCTGAGAGGAAGAAGGCTGACAGGTGTTACATAGATTTTATAAACTGTGGGTAGGTACAGATTAAAGTCATTGATCAACATCAAAAAATAAGCCTTCTGGTTGCCTTTGCAATGAGGGGAGATAAATTTGCATTTCTTATTTCCAGGATAATAATTGTCCTACTGTCAGAATGCTGTCTCATGCCTAGTACTGATTTATAATGCTGAAGCAACATGACTCTCAAGTGGCCTGTCTACCATGTGTCCACCTTTGGAGAGGAAAGGAGCTAATTTCAAAAAGTTTGTCATGATTTATGGCCTTGTGTGTATTCTGTGTTCCTGACAAACTGCACATGGGAAGAGAAAAAAGTGAGATGCTGAAGAAACTAATGTTCTGTGTGCAGATGAGGCCATCATTACACTTAGAATATAAGCTGTGCTCACCTAGTAGGTAGAGTCCGGAATACAGCTGTTAGGGAAAAGCTCTAGGCCACAACTAGTCTGCCAAATGCAAAATACAGTGAGAATTCCACAAACTCAAGGGTAAGAATCATGCAATTCAAAGGACAAGGATGACAGCTAATTCTATGATTCCTATAGTCACGTTCTATATACTTCTTGGGAATGGTCACACAGTGAGTTCATTTCTTATTGGGCTACTTACAGTGGGCATGCATGACCAGCTTTGTGTTTATATCTTGTTTCAATAATTAAGAGAGAAATAAGGGAGGTCATTACACCTTGCAGCAGAGAAAGAGCAGAGAGCAAAGAGGGTTGTGTGGTGTCTAGATTCTATCCACATGGCTTCTTCAGCTCTGTGACTTTGGCCAAGTTCCTCAAAACTTTGTGCCTTCATTAACTTGTACAGCGAAGATCATTGTAATGATTAGAAGAGAAATTAGAGGAAACAGCATTTTCCAGCTACCTTTCCTTTGGGAATGGCGATTATGTCTAATTCTTCAGTCCTTAAGAGCCAGGACTATATCTCATCTCTCTGTTGTTCCCCCTGGAATCCTCAGCCCTGCAGAGTGACCCACACAGAATGGACATCCCTTCAGTATTAGCTTGGGAACTGATCAGGGAGCAGGTAGCTGAAAGAGCCCTTGGCCACACCTATGTGAGATCATGTGGACCACTGTCACATTCTTCTGTGACCATTATGCAGATCTTAACAAGGAGCCGGGGATGGGTCTTCTAAGTTTACCTGTTCTGTGATTTAAAAAATTGAAGTAATTCAGTGGAATTGAAGATGTTTATAAGACTAAGATAAAAAATTTGAATTATCTTAGGAAGCTGGACTAAAATAAGACTAGAAAGAAGTAATCATTTAATAACCACATGACAGCATAATAGATTAAAGAAATACCGATTCAAAACTCAAATCCAGTAAGCTATGAAATTTTGAGTAAGCCCAGTTTACTTCTCTCCAAGTCTGCATCTTACCTTACACATTATACAATTGTGTAGTAATGTAGGTAATAAGCTCCTTGTGGCTAATGAAAGGTGGTATCAATATCTGTAGCTACTGCTAATATTATTATTATTGTCATTACTAGATACTGGGGTTAAGCTAAATATTCTTTGTAAAGAGAGAGGGAGAGAGTGAGTGAGAGACATAGAGAGAATAACGATTATATTTATTTTTTCATCTACCTTTGTTTCTCTGACACTGTGTTGTGTATGTGGTATTGGGGTTTGAACACAGGTCCTTGTGCATGCTGGCCAAGCACAGTGACCACTGAACCACTGCTCCAACTCCAAGATAAACCTTTTTTTATGAATTACACTTTCTTTGGTAACCTTCAGCTCTCAACTATGATAAATTAATCTCTGTCAAAAGAATTTCCTAAATCTTCATGGCAGAACTTCATTCATCCATCCACCTAGTTATTAAATAATTATTAAATCCCTACATGATCCCAAAGGATGTTGTGAGATCTGAATGCAAAGGCATGTACTATTAATGGCATCAAATTTCACTGCTTACTATGTGATAGAAAAAATGCTAAATGCTTTACATATGTTAATTCAATCTTAACGATGAATCTGTAAGTTCTAATTTTATCTCCAATTTACAAATAAGGAAAAGTTAAATAACATACCAAAGTTACCAGTGTTGGTGATGAGTTGGTAACAAGTGTTTGTGCCAGAATTATAATCAAGGTATTTGGCCTAATGGTTTATATTCTTAATTACTCCACTTGTTCTCATGGAGCTATGCAATCTGGAGGGAAAGATGGACAATAATCAAGTTAATAAATGCATACACAATAAAATTTCAGGGAGCATTGAGTGTCACTAAAACAATATAAAAAGAGAGTCCGTGAGGAGGGAACAGTTGTTTAAAAGATCTGAATAATGAAAAGAAAAAAGTATGCATAAATCAAGGAGGAGAGTTTCCCAAACACCATGAACTGTAAATGATAGCATGTTTAAAGGATATTGAGAAGGTCAATGTGATTAGCATTCTGTAAGGATATTATTTAGCACTGTTACAATGATGAAAACAACCCCAAGTCTCAGTGGCTCACAAAACTTCACATGAATTTCTTGCTTAATTTAGAGTTTGGTAGCTGTTCATATTGGAATGCAATACTTTTGAGAGAAAAAAAAAGTGTAAATACTGTTACAAAGGCAAGATGTCTCATAAAACCACTGGTACAACATGGCATCACATCTGGTTACTTTCTATTTGTCAAAGACTGTTTTGTTGTCAAACCTAACGGTGGGAAGGGCTGATGCACTTTGCCAAGACATGTGTCTTGTAACAAAATACCAGACATTGCATGGCTTGAGCAACAGAAATTTATGGAATTACTTTTCTAGAAATTCAAGATCAAGGTATCAGCAAAGTTGAAGTCCTCCAAAGTCTTCTCTTCTTGGCTCAAAGATGAATACCTACCCTCTCTGTCTTTACTACAACAGTCAGCTTACTCAGAATCTTAAGTGGGATGAATGGTGAAAGATTTTCCCTGCCAAATGTAGTCTGCAAATACTGGAAAAGATACTTAGTTCTTCAAACGTGGAGACTTCGATGCAAGACCACAAGTGATAAACACAACTGGGGAAAATGACACCACTAAAGGAAGAAAATATAGTAAAGTAACTGACCCTATGAAAAAATTGAAAACAATAATCTTCAAGAAGCACAAGGAACTGCAAGAGAACAAAGATAGACACATAATATCAGGAAACCAATACAAGAACAAAATGAGAAGTTCAATAAAGAGAAACCATAAAAAAAACCAGAAAAACTTACGAGGCTAAAGAATAGAATGACTGAACTAAAAAAATCCAAAGAGAACTTCAATAAAAAATCTGAAGAATCAATGAGCTCAAATATAGGTTACTTGTTGAAGGTGTCCCTCACCGGATGAATGGATCCAAAAACTGTGGTACATTTATACCATGGAATTTTACACAGCAATAAGAAACAATGATATTGCAGCCTTTGAAGGTAAATGGATGGCTCTGGAAGAAATTATGCTGAGTAAAATCAGCTTAACCCAGAGAACTAATGGTCGATTGTCTCCACTCATCTGTGGAGGTTGTGACTAGACCCTGGCCAGTGAGAAAGTTGGTCTATTATCATGTGTTAAATCCAGATAAGGTGTAATGCTATACAACATAATCCTTTTTTAGAGATATTGTGGGAAGGGGAAGGGAGAGATAAGGGTGGGTAATTGGGGGGCACTCCTGGGGGTAATTGTAATATCCAGAATCTATACACATTTTATATTATTTTGTTAAAAACTTGTATGGTTGTTCAAAAATTAAAAAATTTTAAAAAGATAGGTTACTTGAAATTAGTCATAGAACATAAACAAAAAAGATTGAAATAGAATGAAAAAAGTCCATTGTCCTTATGGGATACCATCAAACAACCCAATATACATATTATGATGTCCTATAAGAAGCAGAGAAAAAAAATAAAAAAATAAAAAAGAAGCAGAGAAAAAAGAGGCAAAAAGCTTATTTACAAAGAAATAACAACAGAAATTTGTAGAGTGAAATTAACACTTGGATCTATGATGCCTAAAGAACACCAAATAGTTAAATATAAAGAGATCCTTACCAAGGCACAAAATCAAATTCACAACTCAAAACTGATAACAGAATTTTGAAAGAAGATGAGAAAAGCAAGTTATTACATGCAAGACAAAGCCTATGGCCATCAGCATATTTCTCATCAGAAGTATTTGAGGCCAGAAGAAGAGAGGGATAATATATTAAAAGTGCTGAGAGAAAAAAGAAAAAAAAGAAGACAACTGAGATCACTATATTTGGCAAGGCTACCGTTCAAAGATCAAGGGAGAGATGAAGACTTTTTCCAAACAAAAACTGAAGATGTACATTGCTACTACACCTGACTGAACTGCAACAACAATAACAACAAAAATATACAAGGAGTTCTCTAAGTTGAATTTAAGGATGCTAATTAACATCACAAAAACATATGAAAATATAAAATAAAATAAAAATTAAGAATATGTGGCTGGAGTGCTGGCTTAGTGGTTGGATCACTTGCCTGATATGCGCAAGGATCTAAGTTCGAATCCCAGCACCACATACACAGCTAAGTGTCAGAGAAACAAAAGCCAGATGAATAAATAAATAAAATCAGTTCTCTCTCTCTCTCAGTCTCTCCCTCTCTCTTAAAAAAAGTATGAATATTCTTGATTTCAGAATACAAATGATGGTGTATAAATCATTTTAACTCTCATAAAAAGCATAAGTACAAAGGTATTAAAAATACTCATAGCTATAAAAAATCACTAATGAATACGCAAAGTGTAAAAAATGTAAATTATGACATCAGTACCATAAAATGTGGTGAAAGGAAAATGAAGATACAGATTTTTAGTATGTGTTTGATGTTACATTGTTATCAACTCAACAGCAGACTACTATAAACATAAGATGTTTTATGGCATTATCATAGTGACCACAAAGAAAGACCTATAGTAAATACACAAAATTGAAAGAGACATTCAAGCATATTACTACAAAAGTAATCACATCAAATCAACAAGGAAATGAAGGAAAAAATAAATAAATTATACAAATTCTCTATAATCTTTTTCCAGAAGAGGTTTTTTAAATTATTATTATGTCCTTCTATGTAGTCAGTATTACTCTAATACCCAAAACTGAAAAAGACATTAGAAGGAAACTGCAGACTGATCTCTCATGAACATAGATGTACACATTCTCAACTAAATATTAGCAAACGAAACTGAATAAAGCACACAAATATATTCATGACTATATTAGTCAGTGTTGCATTAGTATAACAAAATAGCTGGTAATACATATTATCTACAAAGTAAATAGAGCTTTATTTTGGCTCACAATTCCAGATGTTCAAGTCCAAGACTGGTTATCCCTATTGTCTTGGGCCTATGATGGTGGTAGTTCATCATGTCAGGAGCATGTGTCAGACCAAGTGCTCACATCCCAAGCTTGTAAATGAGAGGGGGCTGGAGGAGAAGAAGGAGGAAAAATTAGAGAGGAGAGGGAGAAATCAAGGTCTATGATCTTTCTGAGGGTGGTAATTCAATGACCTCAGGGCCAACCCTTAGTTTCCACCTTTTAAAAGTCTACAACACTTCTCTTCCTCCTTCCTCCTTCTTTTCTCATTCATTCGTTCTCTTTCTTTTCTTTTTTTTTTTTTTTTTTTTTTTTTTGGTACTGGGAATTAAACCCAGGAGCACTTAACCACTGAGTCATATCCTCAGTACTTTTTATATTTCATTTTTTTCATTTTGAGACAGCTTCTCACTAAATTGCTGAGGGCCTCACTAAGTTGCTGACACTGGCCTTGAACTTGAGATTCTCCTGCTCAGGCTTTGAGGCCACTGGTATTACAAGTGTGCATCATGGCACCTAGCTGCAACAGTTCCCTCCCATTATTGCCACAGATGGACCTTTGGGGGACAATAAATATTTAAACTAATCATATTTTCCCTGGTATGCAAGGCTGATTTAATGTTAGAAAAAATTTAATATTTTGTATTACATAAATAAGATAAAGAAGAAAATTCAACTCATATAAATGCAGAAAAAGCATTTGACAAAATCCAAAATTATTTTCTGATTAAAAATTATTATTGGGGGACTGGAGTGGTGGCTCAGCGCCTACCATGCTTACCTAGCATGTGCACGTATGCGGGTTCAAACTCCAGCACCATGTAAACTAAATAAAATTGATTCTCTCAGTCTCTCTCTCTCACTGTTCCTCTCTAAAAATAAATAAATAAATAAATAAACAAACTATTAGTGAACTTGGAACAGAGGGGAATTTACTCAACTTGTTAAGCAATGTTGATGAAAAACTTTTAACTAATATCACATTTAATGAGAAACTGAATCTTTCCTGCCAAGATCAGGAACAAGGCTTTACGGGGATCCTCCAACAATTTTTTTAACATCACCCCAAAAGTATAATAATATTATGGACAATGTTCTTTATCTTTTAAAATTATCTTTATTATTCAATTCCATGAATGTTATCATGGTCTTTCTAACAATGTATGTTCTTTATGTGCTATGCAATGTTTTATTACTGGAGATATTGCAGCCAAAAATATGGGGATACAATTTATTCCCTCAAGAAGGTAACATTGTATAGGGAAATATAGGCAAAAATATATAAACATTGAATAAAAATTATGAAGTATATTGGAAAATAATAAATTATTTTTTATATTTGTGGGAGTGTTGACCAGATGTCCACCAAATAATCTTTTTCGGTTTCTAATATGGAATTATTGTCAGTAATCAGCTCTCCAGCCATAAGTTACATTTTCTAGTCTGTCCTGAAGCTTGATAATGCTTGATGAAGCATAATGGCTACTTGCTGCTCACAGAGTGAGAGTGAATATGAAGTGGGGGATTTTCAGGAAGCATGGAAAAATCCCAGGTAAATTCTCTGTCCTTGTTTTTACTTCCTCAGCAATCTTGGAATCCAAGTGTTGAAGGCAGAATTACAATTTTCAGTGAGCCTGGATTCTTGAATCACTGACTAAATAACTACAATTAGTTGCTATGTTATTCAAAATACCCTTTATTGTGTTAATACTTTAGGATTTGGGGTTTACTTTTTACAGTCATCACTACTTTAATAGAAAAAGAAGAGGGTGGGAAATTGAGTAGAGAAGGAAGATGTTTATAATTTAAATAGAGTGATCCTAGAAAGTGTTACGGAGGCTGTGATACATAAGGAAAGCCATCAAGGAAGAGAGGGAATGAATTGTGAATTTCTCAGAAATGATATTCCAGGCTGAGCAAACAGTCAGACAAAGTTCCCAAGGCAAAAACAACAGGTGTATGTATAAAAGAAATCATTCAAGGGTCTAATGTGACTGGAAAGAATAAAATAGTAATGATCTTCAGAATGTCAATGTTTTATTTCTCTTTTATGAAAATGCTGCAATTGAAAATCTTTGAAATACTTATAAGTGTCTGTTTTTAGGGGAAAGATTTATCAGTAGAAGTGCGATTCCTAGGTTTCAGGCTATACACTTTTAAAATTCATATATGCATTCGTAAAGTGGCCCTTCAGAAAGGATGCAATAATGCCACAATTCACCATCGCTATTTTTCCATCTCAACCATTACAAAGTCATATACTTTTTTTCATCTTTGCAAAAATTAATAATAGTCGACATTTTCTGGGAACTGCTTATATGCCAGGCAAGTTAATAGTATATTATGAATATTAATGAAGAGCCTTATATAAATACTAGTGTTATCAGCATTATTTTTATAGTAAATATATAAAACTGAGTCTAAAAACAGAATGATTCCAGAGCTTTGGCTAGTGAATACTATGCTGTGATCAACTGAATAATTAAAATGATTTTATATTTGAATTTGTTTCTTTGATTACTGGTGAGATTATACTAATAAAAATTTCAGACTGTAATTGAATATTTATACTTTTTTATAAATTGCATTTTCAAGTAATTTCTCACTAATTTGTTAGTTTGTTTCAAACTGTCATCTAAGTTCTATATTAATTTGGCTATATTAAGTGATATAAATATGTTATTCTAGTAATTTATTTACCTTTTAGATTGATTATAATATTCTTTCTTGGAGAAAGATATTATTTTATATTTTAAACTATACATTTTCAATCACAATTCATTTCACAGTTCATATTAAATATATATATGACTCTACACAAAGAAATGAAAAGTAGTATTTTTAAAATTCTGGCAGTTAGAATTAAAGATTTAAAAAATAAAACTAATGCAGATCATTGTTATCTCATACTAACAAAATTTGAGAGATGAGAAAATAACTTCTTAACATAAAGATATTTTTATTGAGATAAAATATATGAAATCCATAAAGCAACTGAGTCCCCCAGCTTGATGAATTTTAATCTCTGCTGACACACATCCATCCACTCAAATTTTCAATGTTACACCAACCCAAAAGTGTCCCGCATACTCTTCCCTGGTCATTGACACCCTCTTTTTTTTTTTTTTAAAGAGAGAGGGATAGTGAGAGAGACAGAGAAAGAGAGAAACAACTTTATTTAGTTTTTCACATGGCCTTAGTTGCTCCAACGCTCAGTTGTGTACGTGGTGCTGGGGTTTGAACCTGGGTCCTCATGCTTGCCAGGCAAGCGCAGAAACCACTGAGCCACCACTCCAGCCCCTGACACCCTCTTTTGAGCTCTATTCAGATTAGATTAATTCTGTCTGTTGTGTGTATGTGTGTTTTAGTGATTTAATGATTTATAATTTGCATATAGCAAAAGAGTAAAAATATGTATAGCTCCTAGGTATACACCTACAAAACCACTGTCTGAATCAATATACAGAACATTTCCTTCACCCACAAATTGTCTCTTGTCTCTTCCCAGTCATTATCTCTTAAGAGTAATAATATTTTGATATCTATCACCAGATATTATTTTGTCAATACTCTAACTTCTTGCAAGTAGACTCATATGGATCTGCTATTATGATGTGGCATCTGTCACTCAAGATGTAATTGAGTGGACCACTAGTTACTTCTTAAACTGTAGTATTCCAAAAGTATATGTTTTCAGTTTTTACTTATTATTACTACTAACACTATGAACATTCTTATAAACAATAAGAGATCCAAAAAGAAGACTAAATAAAATGAGCAATATCAAAGGTAAAAGTATCACATTAAGCAACAATAATGGAGACTCCATTCATAATAGAACTAAATTATCTATGAAAATTAGGGATGAATTCAAGAAAAGGTATTCTAGATCTTTATAAAGAGAGCTGTAAAATCTTATTGGGTTAAATAAAGAATATAATTGATAGAAATAAATCATATACCTGGATACTTCAACTAAATGTTATGTTTACTATTTCTAGTGAACCATATGAAATTAGCACAATTGCAACAAATTCAAACATAGTTTTGAATTTAATAATTCTAAAACTAGTTTGGGGAAAAAAGCAATGTAAAATAAACAAGGATTTTTATCAACAACAGTATAATTATATGGGGGGGCTAGTGATACTGAATATTAGATATACAGAGCAATGGGAGAAAGCTGAAAGTTGAAAAAAAACCCCACAGGATTCCTGAGAAATGATCAAGCAATTCTTTCTAAAATATTGATTAAAAAAGGAATACTTAACAGACAGTATTGCCATTACCTTCAGAAGTTAACAAGATTGGGTGTAAGTTTCAACTGATACTTGGTCTCTCTACTTGGTAATCAAATGTCATTAACAAGGAAACGTCATGATGGTGAAGGCAAAGAGGTTTTACATTAAGATATTCTACTTTTACTCCGATATTCTGAAGTGCCACCAGATCCATTGGATAAACTCATTAAAATAAGCAGAATCTTGATAGATATAGCACTTTGTAGGTGCTGGGTGTTAGTTTTCAGAACAGATTAGGTTATACAGCAGAAACAAAAGATCAATATCTGGATTCAATAGCTGGATTCAATAACAGCTTATTTCTTATTCACTCAAAGTCTGCTGCAGATCTGGGAGCTATTGCAGAATTTCGGTCCTCCATGTGGTCCATGTGTTCCAGGATGCTTTTATATTTCAGTCTCCATCTAAACATAAGCTTCTATGACCAGTGCAGCAGAGAAAGGGAAAGTTTATAGAGGACAAGATTCAGTACATGATTTGGCTCATATTTCATTGTCCAGAAGTAGTCATGTGACCATGCTTCACTCTTAGGGTATTTGGCTAGGTAAAGATAACATTCCAGTACACTGGCTGAGTTATCGGAAGAGAGAATGGACTAACTACCAGCTTCGTGACTTTATTACTTGAAAGTTTGCTCTATTACTGGTAGAGCCCAGCAGCTCAGTTGGGAGAATCTTTGGCATGTGTCTATAGCTCCACAAAGAGTCTCATCAGGACATTGTAGAATTCTTCCACTGAGTATGAAAGAAAAGGATTTCACAGTGCATGGGAACCTTCTCATGATATTTTGGAGTGCCTGTAGACATCAATAGAGCTTAGATTCTATGAGCACTTAATAACAGTCTCACAGAGTGACCACCTCATTGTAGGTTTAGAGAAGCTCAAATAAAATCAGCCACAGAAGATGGATGAACCTATATTCCCTGATGACCCGTATGCCAAAAATGTTTACAGTTCTTAACATGAATTAAATGCATCACAAATATGTAGCTCAAAAGGAATAACAGTCTGTGCAGGACAGTGCCCAACTCAAAAGCAGCATACTTTCTATGGTGTCTTCTATGCCTTCAAGTGCTGAATATTTTTTCTGTCAACTTTTCGTTGCTATGACAAAATACCCAAGAAAATCATCTTAAAGGAGTAAAGATTTATTTTGGCTCACAGTTTCATATGTCTCAGTTCATGGTCAAGTGACTCCTTTGCTATAGACCTGGGCTGAGGCAGTTCATCATAGTGAAAGGGCATGCCAGAGCAGACCTGCTCGCTTCATGGCAGCTGGAAAGCGCAGAGAGAAAAAAAGAGTGGGAAGAAGGGATATATCCTTCGAGGACACACCGCCAGTGATGCCTGTTGTCCAACTAGCCTCTCCTCCACCTCCCAATGGTGCCATCAGCTAGGGAACAAACCTTCAACACATGAGCCTTTGGGACATTCCAGATCCAAGCTATAGAAAAATTATTTTTCTGTCACTCAACAAGATATATACATGTATATCTTATTGATTTGCTAAAAATTTAACTTTGACATAAATTCTAAAGAAAACTGTCTGATAAATAAAGCCTAAAAATTGTATCTAAATTTTTAAATCCCTGATTAAGTAAAAGCACTTTCACTTATTTAAAGGAACACATTAACACACTATAGCTGAAAATTGACCTAGAGTAGAGATTGAGAAGAGGGTAAAGAAGAGGGAACTATGTTTTATTTCCAGTTAGCTATGCTACAATTCTAATGTGCTCTCAGCATTTCCAGGTCTTCCTTTTTAAAAGTGGCAGGTAAGGTGAGAAACAGACTTTAGAAGTTATAAAGTTATTTTATTTCATAAGAATCTAATACATAATAAAATAAATCTTAAAAGCATCAACTTTAGACTTTGGTAGATTGAATTAGGCTTGACTCCAAGCTCTGACTATTACTAATCTTTCAGTCTTCAGAAAATTATTTGAACTCTTTAATCCAAGTTTGATTGAGGGTAAAATGAGTATATTATCTCCTTTATAAGATTTATATGAAGATAAATGAATAATGGATATCATGATACCATAGAGGTCTCAGAATACAGCAAGTTTTCAATATTTGTTCCCTTCCCCTGAATAAGATATTTTTAAATGAGGGGTTTTGCATGTTGATGTTATACTTATGTTTGGTTTTTGATTTTCTATTCTTAGTCAACAAAAATCACTAAAATTCTTATGAAGCATGCGTTGGGTCTGTGTTTATATACACACATAAAACACACACAAGCTCATATCAATATGTAACCCTTTGTTCTATCTTTTCCTCTTAATTTTGCAAATTTTGTGTCATATTTTTAAAATGATGATTTTGGTAATTTATTGTTATGTAACAAATTATCACAAAATTTAGTGGCCCAAACTGGGCAATAGCATACTATTGTCTGAAAGACAAATCTAACCCAAAGCCTAGATTTAGAAGAAATTAAATGATCTTTCTCAAGATGTCTTCAGAGAGAGTGGTACTACTCTATGTGACTACTCACAACACCTCTGTGAGGGGGTCTTGTTCCTGTACCTAAAGCTAGACTTAATTCCTAGCAGAACCCAAGGATAAAGTACAAAGTATGACCCATAAATACGTACAAGAATCCATCAAATGCTTTGAAAAATTTTGCTGATTTGTATACATAGAAATCTCGAGAATATATTTGGAAAATGATTCTAAGCACATTGATTAAGGGTGGGAGAAATAAAACAATGTTGGCTGAATTTATTTGTATGTCAACCTTAAATAGAGATTCTTAATTGATCATGTCAGTCAGGAAACATGTAAGTTGGGAAAGGCTTGTATTATATACTTTGCTGGTTGACAGAAACATTAACCTAAATGTAGCCTTCAATTATGAAAGGTGAGGTGCCAAATTTTACTTGGTATTGTACTGAGAATTATCCAGGGGTTAAGGGAAATTGAAATGCTGGGGTGAAATACTATGTAAGTCCTGCTCATCCACTCCCTAATGGTTTCACAGGATGGTGCAGAGGTTTCTCTTTCTATGAAGCCTTTGAAAACATATCTGTGAGATAAGGGGCATTCTTGAAGTGGTCTAAAGTGGCCATTATTTAGGCCAAAAATGACAGTGGGAAATGTTGCTGTTGAACTTGTTTTCCTGAATTCAGTGAGGATGATTATTCAGAGTGGCAGGAGTCGAATGGTTTCATTTTAGCATCATAGACTTCACCTTTAAAAATACTGAGGCAAACAAATATCAAAATAGTGGATCTAAAATAGTCACATATAATTAATTTACATGTAAATTGACTAAATTGCAAATAGAATTTGTCAGATTAGATGTAAAGCCAGGTTCTTCAACTATATGATCTCAATAACAGGCAGTTTAGTGATAACGATTAGAACAAGTGAAAGCAAATAAAGGAAAAATAGACACCTTTGTTTAGCAGATGAATACTTCTAAACTTAAAAATGTTACTTACTTGGGGGTGGAGCGGTGGCTCAGCAGTTATGGTGCTTGCCCATCATGCACAAGTACGGGAATCCAAACCCCAGCACCATGTACACAACAGAGTCTCAGAGCAACTAAGGCCTCATGAAAAACTAAATAAAAATTTATTCTCTCTCTCTCTCTCTCTCACTCACTGTCTCTATTTTTTAAAAAACATGTTACATAATGATAAAAGATCTACACTTTAAATGACTGAAGCAAGAGAGAAGTTGACAAGTCTATAATTATCATTGATGATGTGAACTTTCCACTTTCAGTAACCTAAATATATTACATAAAACTCATTAGGAATATAGAACAATTAATTATTCATAAAACACTATGAACAATGTTGAGCTAATTGATATTTACAGACACTGAAAAATTTCAGAATAACATTCCTCCTAGATGCACATGAAGTCTTCAAAAAGAATACTATATATATAATGACTTTTAGGGTATAAAATCTTACTTTTTTCCTCTAATCAGAATAGAATGAAATTAAAGTTTTCAAGAAGAAATCTAGGAAGCACTATATTTTTGGTAATTAAAATTACTCTTTAACATGCAAGTCAACAAATAATAAGAAAATTTAAAACATATTTTGAAGTAAAAGTGAATATACAACATAGGAAAGTTTAGTGGATGCAGCTAAAACTGGGTGTAAAAGATAATTTATAGATGTATATGCTTACATTGGAAAAGAAAATATTAAAATCAGTGATCTAAGTTTCTACTTTAAAAATCTGGAAAAAAAGTTTAAATTGAATTAAATATATAAAAATGACATAAGTAATAAAGGAGAAAAATTAACAAAATAAACATAACAATACAGAAAATTAAGAAAGTCCAACTTAGTCTTTGAAAAAAAAATTAATGAAATTGATATGACTTTAGGAAGACTAATCAGAAAAGATACATGTGTGTGTACATGTGTGCAAAAACACCCCAGTTCCCCTGCTCTATTACACATAGAGTGAAAGGGGGACACACAGAGAGGCAGAGAATGATTAATATCAAAAATAAACTGGGACTGTAGCACAATGATAGAATGTAGGCTTAGTATGCGTGAAGCCCTGGGTTAAATCGCCTGCATGCATGTGTGTGTGTGTGCGTGCGCGCGCACGCGAGCGCACGTGTGTCCGCATGTGCACACATACATACACACAAAGAGAAAGAAGGAAAAAATGGGCTATCACTGCAAGTCATTCCGATGTTAAAAGGAGAATAAGTAAACATTCCAAGTAACTGTAGGCTAAGACATTTACAATTTAGATGAAATAACCAAATTCTGAAAAATATAACAAAATTTCAACCTATCAGGCAAGGCTTAATTCTGATAAGTTCAATTCAGTGCATTGCACATCAATGAATGACCCCATTTCAAAAATTATATTAATAACAAGAAAAAGAAAAGGCATGCATGCTTCACAGACTCTACTTATGTGAAACAAAAATTGAAATTGCACTGTGCTAGGTCCTTAATACAACAACAACAACAACAATTACAGCCCAGCAGCAGAAAGAGGAGAAAGAGTGTGCAGCTGAAAGCTACTTTCAGGCATAACCCCTAGCATCCTTCTCATTTTCATGAATGTATGCTTTAATGCAGGACCAAACCACTAAAATTTATGCAGTGAAAATTGACGTCAGCAGAGTTTTCTAAATTTTCCAGGAGTCTTTTATCCCTCTCTGCCCATGTGACTAAACGAGACATGATAGTCATCATGCCAAGTGAACACCAATAATAAACAAATCATCAGGGAAATTTAAAATATCAAACACCACACAGTAGATCATTTTTTTATCACAGTGTCTTTAATCAAGTCTGTCCCATACTTCCAGTCATACATGTTAGCACCGTCCCCTCATTCAGTCATAAATTAGCTCTATTTTTTAATAACCATATTAACATAGGGAAGGAAAACCACATATCTCATGAATGGAGGCAGATTCCATATATATGAAGAATTTCTGCAAATCAATAATACAAATGCAAAAGCTTTCAGTAGGAGTGAACATAAACTTCCACTTGAGATGCATGTATGTGCTCAAAAAGCACATAAAGAAGCAATCAGTATTAGTTGATATCAGAGAAATGCAAAATAAAACCATCTGAAGATAATACTTCATGGCACTACAATCACTAAAATTTTAAAAGCTGATGATCCCCAATATTGAATGAGAGGTGGAGCAAGTTGATCATGCATAGGTTATTGGTAGATCACAAAAGTGGCCCAAGCACTTAGGAAAAAAACCTATATTTCAGTTTCTTATAATGGTAAACACACCTCTATCCTAGGATCAGTAGTTTTAGGGATTTATTAAAAAGACATGAAAACATGTATCCACAAACACACTTTCATGAAAATGTTTAAAGCAATCCTATTCATAATTCTCAATAACTGGCAGGAGGGGCATCCTAAGGTCCATTAACAAGAGACAAACAAATATAATTTTGCAAAACAATTTTTGCATAAATAATTTACAGTTTATTGGTATACTGGAATATTTTTCAGTACCATGAGGGACTGCATTATTGATTCATATTACAACAGAGATGAATTTACAAAATATTAAGTTAAAGAAGCTATATAAAAAGGGATACATATTGTATAACTCCATTTGTATACATTTAACAAAGATGTAGAAATAATTTATATGACATAAATCAGAGAAATGGTGGTCATCAAGTGTTGCATTAGGGGCCTTCCTCAGATGATAGATTATTCTCTATCTTAATTGGGAAAATGGTTACACATTTATCAAAATCATTGCACTGGCTATTTATGACCTATATTTTTCACAGTTTGCAAATTGTATCTCTATTTTAAAGAGCAAACACTTTAAAGATGATGAATACAATATTTTGAAAGAAGAAAGACACAGATAATATATGCTCTATGATTCCATTTATACAAAGTTTGAACAAGCAAATTTTATGGAGTCAGAAATCAGGATAGTGTTTGCCTCTCTGAATTAAAAAAAATACAGGAAAAGAACATAAGGAAACTTTCTGGTGTGTTAGAAAAAAGTTCTATATCTTGATTGTGATGATGGCTACATGAGTAAATCCATTGTCAATATGCATCAAAATGTGCATTCATTATCTATGGCTTTTGTTTATGTCAATTTTACCACAATAAAAGAAGAAAGTGCTAAGTGCGTATTAGGCAAGATAAAAATGCAATGTTCTATTTATTGATCTCAAGAAGTTAGAGAACAGGGCTGGAGTGGTGGCTCAACGGTTTTGGTGCTTGCCTGGCAGGCACGAGGACCCGGGTTCAAACCCCAGCACCACGTACACAACTAAGTGTTGGAGTAACTAAGGCCATGTATAAAACTAAATAAAGTTGTTTCTCTCTTTCTCTGTCTCTTTCAATGTCCCTCTTTCTTTAAAAAAAAAAAAAGAAG
>PVKS010016500.1:0-43840 GCA_004027875.1 Aplodontia rufa | reverse complement strand
TGGGAATATGGGGGAACCATCCCAGAAGCCAATGTCATTCCTCCACGAGCTACCCATTTAACGCATGAGTTCTTCTGGGGGAAACTGCAACAGGTGAAACCCAAGGTGGTCATCCATGTTTTGGCATTACCCCTGGATAACAAAGTATATATACATTGATTACTGTTGGTTTGATAATGTTTCCCCCTCAATTGTATCTTTATATACTTCTAATAAAAAAAAAAGAAATGGGCCAAAACCAAGAGAAATCAAGAGATTGAAACAGACACTTATGTTAGGATATGCTGGGTTGCTATAGCTGACATCCTCCTTGCTTTATAAGATATAGAAATGACATTAGAAACCCCTCAGACACTGATATCATTGGACAGTAGATGTTGTTGCCACCATCACTTCTACTAAAATGAATTATTTCTTGGCCTCTCTCCAGTCCAGAGTCTAAGATCACATGATGCTTATCCCTAGGAATGTATGATAATTGAGTCATTGGTCTTGCACTTTAGTGGTAGAAAGTCCTATATCTACAGTGAAGGGAATTTCCCCAAGCAGAAAGGAGTTCAAACATTGAAACTAAAAACAAAGGTACTACTTATCCCATATCTAATCGCAGAGAATTTCTGAATCCACTTTTATATTGTGAGCCAGGTTTTGGCATTCCGTATGAGCCTCCACACTGTACCATCCTGATTCTCCTGGTTACCACCTACCTAGACAATTACAGCTTGTAATGACTTTGATCCAGTATGTATCCCAGGTTAAGGCAATTTTAATAATTATTTTCCTGCTTAACATGATAAGGTCAAATTCTCCCCTTACTCTATACACTTATATTATAATAAAGCATTTTGAGCATTTTGTGCAATCATCATCCAAGGACTAAGAAATAATTTTCTTTCATGTTCTTGTATTTGAATAATAATGACATTTATTAAAGGCATACTATGTGTAGGTATATATGTTCATTACTATAATTCCATAAATATTATTGTCACTCGTTTTTACAAATGAGGAAACTGAAGCTCAGGAGGTTAAGTGACTTGCCCATGAGACTAGTAAAGCCCAAATTTAAATTTATTCTAATTCCTCAGCCTATGTACTCCCCAATATCCCTGCTACCTCACCAGGAAAATGGAGAGCTCTATATATATAGATATAGCATTCCATATGCAAAATCACCATAAAAACAGGTAGAGCTAAAATTATGCTTACCAATTTTTATTCAGATTCTAGATGTCTGCTTATTGTTTCTTGCCTGGTGATTTACTTTCTATACTTTCCTGACAGAGAAGGCAACAGATGCAGAGTGTGAGAGCAGAAGAAAAACAAAATTGGTCCTGATGGCAAAGTCAAAATTAACTCGAACATGAAGGAAAAAGAAAAAAGCGGATTTTCTTTGTCGTAGAGTTTATTTTAAATCCCTGACATTTCTATTACACTTTGCAAATTGTAGAAGATATCAGGAATTTATCTTTTTAAAAAAGTTATTTCTTAATGAAAAGCTTTACAAATTTTTAAAGAATAATTCAATGCTATCGTTGATTTGCTTTTGTGAATTTATTTCTCTTTTTTACTGTAAACCATGGATATCACTGTGTCATTGATTTTTCTATCCCCAGGGTCTGAAAAAATATAGGGACTGGGGCTAGAGAGATGGCTCAGTAGTAGAGCCAGGTTCAGTCCCCAGCACCACATATATAACCAAGTGGAGGAAAAAAGCCAGATGAAAAAAAAATTAAAAATTGAGTTTCTCTTTCTCTCTCTGAAAAAAAATAATATATATACATATAAAATATATATATATACATATACATGTATGACTGAAAATATAATGATTTAGAGAAGGAATTAAAGAAAGGAAGAACAAAAAAAACCCCACTATCAAGTCAACAATAGTGTAAAGGAGGATGAACATATAGGACTTAGGCCTTTTTCCTCTTAACAAGAGAGTTCTTTCTTGTCTTTTTTCTTTTCTTTTCTTTTTTTCCATAGTAGACAGATTTTATTTCTCTTTATAAAGCTGTAGAAACACAATGATGCAAGATGCAGAGGGGGGGATCTGAAAACTAGAAGTGGGAGCAGATGCAAATAAACAGAAAGAAGCAGATTCAGAGAGAGAAGCTAAGTCACTTTAGTGGCAGAGCAGTAGAGATAGACAAGAAGGAATCCTGAACAGACTTCTAATTATAATTTCTGAGACAGATAACAACGGTTCCTTTTTTTCCTGATATGTCTTATTTGTTCAGATTATCCAAAGTCCCAATGCATCTATTAGGAAAGTCTTAAGTTTTACAATAGTAACAACATGAATATTTCAAAGTTCAACACAACAACAGTTTTGTTTGTTTTTTTGTTTTTTGTGGAGTTTGTTCCAGGCCAGGGAGATGCCTAAGGCATATGTCTTTCAATATTTCAGATTACTTCTAGCTAAAAGCTTATTACTGCCTCCTAAATATTTCTTCCTATATGTGATAAAATACTTATACTCCCAGCCAATCGACCAAAGGTTATCACATGATCCAATCAACAGCAAGACGGCTAAAAAATGTGATTTTTCCAAGAAAATGAAAACTGGAGATATGAATAAATCAGGTACCCAAATGTGGGATATCTTGCAATCCTCTTTAACCTTTCACTGGTGCCTTAAGTTGATCATTTTAGCCCCTCCTCCACATCACTGAAACCCATCAGGTAGTGTTACATTCATATCATTCATTCACCTTTGATTCACTGTTAGACACACCTAGCCACACCTCTTGCCACTGGCAAATTTGATGCCTCACCAAGAAATAACAAAATTTATAGCAAGCAGGGACTTGCATGGTTGACTAGATGCCTTCGTTTGCCCTTTTTCTCCTCAAATAAGCATACTAGCAGAGAATGATGGATTTTTGCCATGTGGGGAGAAAAAAGACAATAAGAGCTAATGAGATCGTCAGTATGACTAAACTACTATAATTTATTTCGTCACAACTTATCACAGAAGGGTAAATTCAATCTAAAAAGAAATAAAAGGGGAGAGTTGCAACTCACTGAATATCTACTATATGCCGTCACTTCACACAGATGTCATCTCATTTATTTACCACCAGGTCATATTGATGAGTTAGGTAATGCTATTTTCCCATTGATTAAACTAAGACATAAATAGGTATTACGATTTGCCCAAAATCACACAACTAGGACATGGGCCTGTGAAAATCCAACCCAGACTTCTAAATTCAGAACTCTAAATCTATGCTTCTCATAATTTCATGGTGCACAAAAGATCATGAAAGATAATCCATATTTTCTCAGGCTATTCCAAAAATAAATAAGGTTCAGGAAGGACCTTAAGATTTTAGGAAAGACCCCAGGCTTTTGAAGATAACAATCTCTCATGAATTCATTTATACATTCATTTATTCAGAAAGATTTAATGAGTCAGGATCAAAAGCAAATGAGGATAAAAAGACAAGATTAAAATCCCAGTTCTCAAGTTGCTCACTATATTTAGGCATAGATCCATGAGTAAACAGACAATTATGATATAGTGGCATAAGAGCTGTGATAGGAATTAGCAAGTGGTATTGAGAATCCTAACCCAGTATTGCTATTCAGTTTCCTGGGAAACAGATTCAGATAGAAATCTGTGCACAACATGCTTGCTTTCAGGATCAGCACCTGTAGGGTGAAATGAAGGAAGCAGAATTGTGCAGAGAAGTTGAGTTGTGATACAGTTACAACAAGGCCCTTAGCCTTTCTATGGGAGAATTATGAAGGTAGGATGTCCTGAGTGTCCCAGCTTTTACACTTCTATGTCAATTAGTCATTGTATATAGGCTGCTTCTAGGAAGAAAAGCATGACATTAAGCTGTCTTCAGGCAAGAGCAATTTCCCAGAATGAAATGTAGCTGAGTCTCAGTTACCAACACTCTCAGCAGTTAGGAGAATGAGTGCTTTTGTCCTGATATAGGAAACCAAGCAGCATTCAGAGATGGACTAGAAGAAGATATCCAGGAGAATGTCACATCCAAAGACTTGGTGGGCCTGAGGAGTATATTGTGAAGGTTAATCACACATGTAGGAATGAATACTACATAGGGAAAGCAGAAAATGTTGAGGTTGAAGTGTGAGTAGAGGCCAGATCCAGTTGAATATGGTAGTTATGTTATAAGGACTATGGCCTTCTTCCTAAAGGCAATGGGAAGATATTCAAATATTGTATTCAGACAGTAACATAATTGGATTTACTTTGTTGAAAGATCATTCTAGCAATAGATAGAGAAAATGTTAGATGAGCATGAAATGGAAAGGAAACGAGCAGACTTATTACAGAGCTGTGACTTATTAGAAGGCTCTTTCCTTCCTTTAAAGAGGACAGATTCCAGGAATAGAAAGTGAGCAAAACTGAGAAAACTTAAGAAGTCAGTGAAATGTCACAGGTAGGGAAACAAAGAGTCAAGAATGATTCAGAGGAGGTTCCATCCATTAACTTGATATAAACCTGGAGGATAAGATAGAAAGTTAAGTTTTGGACATATTGTCTATGGAATGCTCATGTGGAGATTTCCAGCTACAGAGGTTGACCCTTTCCTGGAGCTCAGGAGAGAAATACAGTTTGGAGATAGAGTCGACGCATAGGTGGTAGGTAGAAGCCATGACAATGGGGAAGATAAGCTGAGAAATCTATGCTCTAGAGTACACAGACACACAGACACACACACACGAAAGTGTTAAAGGTGGAGAGGAGACCACCACAAAGTGCTAGAAATATAGGAGGAAAATCAAGAGAGAGGATTTCTAGGAAATGAAAAGAAGAGGATGTATCAAGAAGTATCGAGCACAGCAGACTGCTATTGAAAGATAATTTTCCATAGTATCAAGGGGGTAAGGGATCATGGGTGACTTTGGCAAGGAACGATATAGAAGACAGGGTCAAAATAAAAAGAGTAAAGGAAACATGAATAAACTTTGAAGACATTATGCTTTGGAACATATGTACACCACAAAATGACAACTGCTGCATGATTCCATTTATCTGGGGCAGGTAAAGTTGTCAAATGCATAGGGACAGAAAGTAAAGCGCTGGTTGCCATGGGTTGGAGGCACTAGGAATAGAGTTAATGTTTAATGGGTATGGTGTTTCCATTTGGGAAGCTAAAAAGGTTGTGGAGATGGATTAGTGGTGATGGTTGGCACAACCATGTGAATGTAATTAATGCCCCAGAAGTGTACACTTAAAAATCATGAAAATTGCAAATTTTGTGCTATATATATTTTAATATAATAAGAGAGAACAAAGGAGTGAATGAAAGATTAAAGAAGTGAGTGTAGCCTTTTTTCAAGAAACTTGAATGGAAAGAGAAGGAAAAATAGAGTAATAGCTAAAGAAGGACGTAGAGGCAAGGAGGGCATTTTTAGGAGAGTCAGCAGAGAGGAAGGTATCAATGGTACCTCAAAGAGAGACCCAGTCCTGTGAGTTGCATGGGAGAAAATGATGGTGAAATAGGGCCTTGAGAACTGCTTCCGAATCTCATTCCGAATCAGTGGATACTGAGGGAAGTAGAATAACATCATAGTAGGATGAGCTGTGGCCATAAAGGATGGCAAAAGGTCTTGCTCTGCCCAGGAGATGAACTTAAATTGGGAAAATTTAGGAAATCACTAGGGCTGGAGTGATGGCTCAACAGTTCCTATGCTTGCATGTGCAAGGACCCAAGCTTGAACCCCAACACCTAGTACTCAATGAAGTGTTGGAGCAATGAAAGTCACATGAAAAACTAAATAAAATTGATTTTCTCTTTTTTTTTCTCTCTCTCTCTCATTGTCCCTCTCTCTTTAAAGAAAAAAAAAGCAACATAATAGTTCCTTGTGAGTGCTTTAGGCAGTTGATTGTGGCACACTTACAGATGCTATTGGTCAATCACACAATGAATAGATGCAATGATAATATTGTGATATGTAAGCCTCCAATTACATGTTGGATAATGTTTTAATTAAGAGAGGGGAAAAATTTATGAATTCTGAAGGTCACTGTCAAATTTTAAAAGAAGACTATTTTTTCCACATTATAGCTCTACAAAATAATGGGATTTGTTGGTACATACACATGCACACAATATAACAATATAATTTGGCCAATATCACTTCCCCCCTCCAGGTCCCTTTCCTCTAGTGATCTCCCTCTGATATATTTTTTTACTTTTCCTGTTTTTATTGATTGTGAAGGAATTATTTAGAATCTCAGAGGTGAAAAATATACTTTTTTATTCCCTCATTTCCCTCCTATTCTTCCTTCTTCCCTTCTCTTTCCTCTAATCTATTAGTCTTCCTTTAGCGCCTCTACAAATTTGTGTTTGAATGGTGAGACTATTTTTTAAAAGTCACATTCTTAAGTATTTCTCTAGTTAAATTCAAATTTACTATATGTCATATTTATGGTATAATATTTAAAATACCTGTTAGAAAAATATATTCAGGTCATGGGTTCCCTTGAGTAATAGGGAAAAAATAGTTAAGTAAAAGAGCAAATTGTTTTCTCCAGAGTGAAAAGGTGGGGGGTTCTCTTTAGCAACACCATATCTCATTGATGTATTGTAGATCTGTCTAAATGGTCTCTGCACATTATCATCATGCACAGAAGAAATAATGCTCAAACGCTGCATTGTGTTTTTTCTGTCTAGTCATAAAAGTTTATGAACTACTAAGATGGTAATCTTTGATACATCTGTCATGAACATACACACTCCCTAGTGCTTGTGGAAGATTTGACTGTTGGTGATGGTTATGTAAATTTGCATCATTTCTTAGTTATGTAAAGATACAAGACCAGGAAAGCGAATATAAAAAGAAATCCTTTCATTTCCAGTTCCCTGACATGAATTGAGTTTGGTGCTTTCTATAACAACGTTTAGATACAATCTGTACAAATATATAAATGTTCATAAGAGCTCTTCTATTTGGTATATGCATATGATCCCATCACCAATCCAAAATAAGGGAGGGGGAGTGTAAAAAATAGAAGATCAATGGAGCAGATGAAGGAATGAAGGGAAGGGAAGAAGGACGTTATATGGAAAGACAGTGGAATGAATCTGACCTAACTTTCCTGTGCACATGTATGTCATGGTTTGGATGAAAGTTGTCCCAGAAAAGCTCAACATGTGAGACAATGCAAAAAGGCTAAGAGGTAAAACAATTGGGTTATGAGAGCCTTAACTCAATCAGCGAGTTCATCCCCTGAGAGGGAATTGTAGGCTGGTAGGGTATGGCTGGAGGAGGGGGGTCATTGGGGACGTACCTTTGGGATACATGTTTTGTATCTGGTGAGTAGAATCTCTCTCTTCCTTCTGGAGTCATGTAGTGAGCTATTTCCCTCTACCGCATTCTTCCACTATGATGTTCTGCCTCACATTGAGCCCCAAAGAATGGAGCTGCCCTTCCATGGACTAAGACTTCTGAGACCATGAGCCCCCCAATAAACTTTTCTCCTAAAATTGTTCTTGTTGGCAATGAAAAAGGTGACTAAAACAATACATGAATATACCACAGTGACTCTAACCATCATGTATATCCACAAGACACTAATTTAAAAAAAAACTATAAGTAAATAACAGGAAGATCAGTAGAGTACAGGGGAAGGAACAGGAGAAGGGCGCAAGGGAAGGAAAGGCCAAGTACTGGGGACTGAATTAGAACAAATCATATTCCATGCTTTTGAAATAATGTCAAAATGAGTCCTAATGTTATGTGTAACTAAAAAGAAGCAATTAAAAAAAAAAAAGAAAGATGGCATTATCCCTTAAGGTCTGGAACACATAAACCTATTAAAAGTTTTAAAGAGGAAAAAAGACAGGATTAGTCTTTCATGAGATGATGCCAAGTAATAGAAGATAAAGTCTCCTTTTGACATTTTTGTTAATAAGCAAAAAACAAGTATGTCCTATCTTTATCCTGCTAACTACTAAAATGTTTCCTTTCCTTTAATGGGGAAGAAAACAGGACATTATGTTCTTTTCAAGAGCCTATTATCTGAGTTTCATCTAGATATACCAAGTACTATTCTAGGCCAATAATTCAATTGTTAACTTTATAAGACCTGTCATACTAATTCAATATTTAAATGGTTTCTTAGAAAATATAAGTATGCTAAGTACTTTTAAAATGAGAAACATATTCTATTACATTGTAGAGATGTTAGCCTAGTAATAGATGATGGATTTTTTTCTAACTTGCATATTAATCAGTACATATGTGCTATATAAAGATTTAAACTGGAAGAATTTTCAGAGCTTTTCTGGAATAATAAAGCTTCATAAATAGATCTCCCTGTGGTATTATAAACCCAGACCATCCTTCATAATATTTCTGAAGTCAATTAGAAGATCTTTTCAAAATCAATTACTCCTTATTAATTAAATGCTCTAAGTTTTTAACGAATGTGGAACTCACCTTAGGAAACTCTCTGAAAAATACTAAAACCCCTTGGAGTTAAAGTAAAAATAAGATCTTCCTTAAGATGTCAGACTTTACTCTTTATGGTGTTGAAACATTTTAAAACAAAAATCAAAATGAAATATCTTTAAATGGCTTCAAATGAAATATTAAAACTGGAACTAGAGGCTGGAGCTGTGGCTCAGCAGTTACGCGGTGCTTGTCTCGCATGCATGAGTACTCAGGTTCAAACCCCAGCACCATGTACACAACAAAGTGTCAGAGGAATGAAAGTAACATGAAAAACTAAATAAAAATTGCTTCTCTCTTTCTCTCTCTGTCTCTCTCTCACTGTCCCTCTCTCTCTTAAAAAAAAAAAAGCTGGAATTTTCTTGGGAAATCTGGAAAAAGCAGTTGAACCTCTATCCAAACAGACCTATATTCCAAACCCATATCAACTATTTACTAACTACAATTTAGGGAATTCATTCAACTTTTTAATGCCTCAGGTTTTTTTTTTGTTTGTTTGTTTGTTTTTAAAGAGAGGACAGTGAGAGAGAGAAACAGAGAAAATCAATTTTTATTGAGTTTTTCACATGGCTTTCGTTGCTCTGACACTTAGTTGTGTTTGTGGTGCTGGGGTTTGAACCCGCATACTTGCACATGCCGGGCAAGCACCATAACTGCTGAGCCACTGATCCAGCCCATGCCTCAGTTTCTTCATCTGAAAAATTTTGTTGCTGACCCACAGAATAGTTTAAAGAGTAAATTAAATAATAACTGTCAAGGGTGTGGGACACCCCAGCCCTCAGTTCCTTTTCCTGTGTTGTATTATCAGTATCAGTTCTTATCATAGAGCTCAGCTCCTATGTCTCTTACTGCTTCCCAGCTATTTCTAGGCTACGAAAGCAGGAACCTCCTCTGACCCTCATCTCTGGTACACACAGTCCCTGGGGTTTGCCATTCATACCTGAAAGTGTGTGGTCTGGTAAAATACTTGTGTTTTAATCCTAACTCCACCACTTTCTACTATGTGACCTTGAGCAAATCAATCCATCTCTCTCCGTCTGCTTGCTCGTCTGAAAAACGAGGGGAAGCATAATACCTACCACAGAGGTTTAAGTTAGCTGTTCATGTAATTATCCCTCACACTTAGTCAATCCACGTTAAGATCTAAAAGGACTAGAAAACCATTTTTATTGCTTCTAGTCTCCCTGGGCTGGGGAATGAAATAATCAAATTAATTAAAGGAGTTGAAATTATTAAAATATTTTCCCATTAATAAAGTTTGTGAGCTTTAGCATATAGGGAATTTTTAAAATTGTTTCTTTTTTCTGTTTGTTTATTTGTGGTACTGGGGTTTAAATCCAGGGCTTTGTGCATCCTAGGCAAGAACTCTAATACTGAGTTATATTCCAGCTTTGCCTTCTACAGGCAAGGGGTCCTATTTTGATTGCTAGATAAATATGGTAAAAATGTTAATTTTGAGACCATTTAACTGTAAGATAACTTATCTTTTTTGTTGTTGTTTTCTTCTCTTCTTACTATATGATTTGACTCCATTTACAGTTTTCTTCTAAGCCAACCAGTTTGCCTGTATTATCACATACCAATGTTTACCTTTTATTAGTGTACAGCCAACCATATCAACAGCCAAGTCCACAATTCCATGTTATCAGTAAAAATTCAAGATATATTTGTAAATCTTAGTACCTAACTCATTTAATTATTGAATAAAATTGTCAAATATTTTTCCATTTCCATTGTCAAATATGTATTCCATTTCTTTGTGCTTTTAAGTATCATCTATTTGTTTTAAACCACTAGCCCAGTCTAATCCTCTAGTCTGTTGAAATTTAGAAATGGAGAGTAAAAAATGAGGGTCGATAGCTGTTGTTGAAGAATAAGTAGGAACAAATTGTTTAGGATAGTAAAATGATCTCATAAGTGGATATATCCATGATTGTAATGGAACAATTAAATCTAGAAATTAAATAAAAAATTTTAACTGAACCTCAAGTTGTGAGAGCTTATTTTCTTATTTTGAATCAATCTCATTGCTCTATATCTATATAACTAGGTTCTAACTGTGTTTCCTTTCATTTTTATCAAGACACACAAAGACTATGAAGTCTAACTTAATCAGCAGAATTCTAATGGCAATTTCTCCTGTGTCAAGAGTCACATGTAGAGCTCTATACAGGCACAGGTACCACCTGTGCTCTAATTCTCTTCCACTGCCTGGACATTTTTGGTTACCCAAGCATTCTAAGGGGCTACTTGAACCACACATTTATTAGAATCGTGTGGCCAGGATTTAGGTGTGGCATGCTGGAGACTGGAAATTCAAAGACTTTCCCACAGAGTAGTGGAGAACTTGTGGGAGGGGGTACTGGCAGGATCAGAACATCCCAGAAGGCATTTGGCATTTGCTCAGTGATTGCAACATAGCAGACATTTTTCCAAGGGGGAAGGTAAGAGGCAACAGGGACTGCCAGTTAAAGACCATTCCCAAATCTCAGATCTGATTCTAAATGTAATATTATACACAATCACCTGTCTGCCCCTTTGTTACTTCTTGAAGCTTTAATAGCTTCAGAGTAATTAGACACGTTCTGTTTTGATTTTTTAAGTATTACCTTCTTGTCTGTAACTCCTAGTTTGGTCTAATCCTACACTTGAATAATCTGTTGGAATTTGGAACTGGGGAGTAAAAGATGAGGGTCAATAGCTACGGTCAAGGAGTGAATGGCAATAAATTGCTTAGGGTAGCAAAATAATCTCAAAAGTTGTATATGGTTCTATTTGAACAAGGAAATTTAGAAATTGTATAAATGAAAGTTCAAGCGGAATTGCAATTTTGAAAGGGCTTGTTTTAGAATAGTAAAATGATCTCATAAACGGATATATCCATGGTTGTAATGGAACAATTAAATCTAGAAATTAAAAATTTTAACTGAACCTCAAGTTGTGAAAGCTTATTTTCTTATTTTGAATCAATCTTTTTTTATATCAATCTTTCTACTTTATATAAATAGAACAAGATTTTTACTGAATTCCCTTTTACTCTTATCAATCTGTAAAATCTGAGTATTTGCTGAGCTTTCTAGTTTTCTGAGAGAGATTTACTTCTCACAAATTTCCTGAATATTGTTAAGTCTGGTCAGTCAGAAATGAAAATATAATTGTCTACCATAATAATAATAATCTTATTAGTCAAGTAACTTTCTTTTGAAGTGTTTTTATTTAATTAATTTTATTTGTTTCTTTTGGTTTTGTGGATTGAATCCAAGGATGATTTACCATGATGCTACAACCTCAGCCCTTTTAATTTTTTAAAATTTTGAGACAGGGTCTTGATAAGTTGTTAATGGCCTTGTTAAGTTGCTGAGGCTGGCCTCCAATTGTTGTCTTTCTGCCTCCCAAGTCTCTGGAATAATAGGTATGTGCCACAGCTCCTGGCATAGCCAAATGGTTTTCTTTACAAGTATGTACTAGTGGGGATTTTTTAAGAACATTTTCTCCCTCTATATCAATGGATTTTTTTAACTACCTAGATGCAGCCTTTGAAATTTTCATATCCAGAGAAAAAACAATGAGTGCAAAAAAGATGTCCAATAAGCAAGAAGAGACCCATGCTATGGCTTAGGGCATTCTCAATGGGAGCGTAACTAAAGAGAGGGAATTCTAGAGAGTTGGAAAGGAATCCTGGCTGCATTCAGGAAGGACACTGGTCTAACTAGCATGGGGATGTGGGTGTTATGGTTAAAGATCCCAAGATAGTGCTGCTAGGTTCTCTCTGTGCTTTTATTCCATAAAGTATCTCAGGTTGGCTATCTACCTAGAGGAAAACATTAAGGATGAGAGTGAAGCAAAAGTCCAGTGGTATATTTCCTGTTGTCATCACCCAAAAGAATAGAGGTAGAGTTCAAAGCATAGAAATGATATATATTTGAAGAAAGAAAATGCTAATTACTCTGATATGCTTGCTCTGCATTACATAATGTATCAAAGTATTGACTATACCCAATAAATATGTACAAATATCATGTATCAATTTAAAAATATAAGGACCAGTAAACCACAGTCTGTGGATCAAATCTAGCCAATTGTTTGTTTTCCTAAATAAAGTTTTATAAGAACACATACAAAAATAATAGTTAAGAGGTGGGAAAGGGTAATTGTTCTGCTAACATTTGAAGAACATGGCTTTGTCTTATGTATACTCTTTACCATCCTTAAAATTTTTCGTAATGCAAAGTTGTTGCTGTTTTAAAAGAAAGATGTAAGAGAAAGATCAACTAAGGGCATGCATATTTCTTATTTGGATCTTAATTTTTTTAAAAAAAAGAATAAGAATATTAATAAACTATTCAGGGTTTTGATTTTAGGTAAGATAGTGGCATTATATTCATACTTAAAAAAAAATACCCCCACCAGGCCTGATGGCATACACCTATGATCCCAGCAATTTGGGAGGCTGAGGCAGGAGAATCACAAGTTCAAGACCATTCTCAGCAGTTAGTGAGACCCTGTCTCAAAATAAAGACATAAAAAAGGATGGAGATGTAGCTCAGTTGTAAAGTTCCCCTGAGTATAATCTCCACACCACAAAAAAAAAAAAGTCTATTCTCTTTTTAAGAGTACAGATGGAAATACAGAGGAAATTATATGGCATCTGGGGTTTGTTTTGAAATGAACCAGTGGATGAGGTAAAAGTAGAGACAAAACAAGATTGACCAAGAGTTGAAACTGTTGAAGCTGACTGATGGGTATATGGGATTCATTAGACCATTTTCTCTCCTACTGTATATGTTGAAATTTTCTATAATAATAATGTTTTTAAATAATGCATTTAAAAAATCTTCCACCAATCAAAAAATCTCAAGCTAGCCAAGTCTAGCAAATAAAACTGCACATATGCAAATATGAGATACTGATTTTTATCTGAGCCAAGACAAGGCTGGGGGCAGGAGCTGGGCTGGTAACACTGGAAGGGGGCGTGTGGTGACTCAGGAGACTGGGAGCTTTGTACAGTGACACAGTAGGGTGGAGTTGTGCAGCAACAGATCTTTGAGAGGCTACTGTGGAGGCAGGATGAGCAAGAGAAGATACCAGATGATTAAGGAAGGATGTGAGAAAATATAGCAGTTTGAGAGAGTTGGTTCTGTAGAATCCATCAGAGAGGCAGAGATCAAACAGGAGTGTTCAATTGGCAAAATCCAGGATTTCTGCACTCTGGTCTATGAAGAGATTATAAACAAGCTAAAGAGTTTAGGGAATAATTTGCTATTTTAGTTACTAAAGTAACAGATCTAGAGGAAACTAATAGGAAGGATCAGAAGTTATGGAGGAACCCACCTAGCTGAAGAGTTGAAACAGGCAGAATTAAACTGAGTACAAGTTTATATTCCTCTCACTTACCGAATTAAATATGGTTGCTACCCTAAAACTTTTCCCCCCTCTGGCCCAGTTCTCCAGTATTCCCTAAAAATGTAGTAAGTTTCCAAAGATGGTAATGCCTGGCAGTACATTTCTTTTCTACTTAAATAACTAATGACAACATTTTAGAAAGTCAGATGTGTTCTTAAAAGTATTGGTAAAAATTTTGAAAAAAAATAGGTAGTTTGGGCAAAATATTTAATAATAGTTTTCAAAAATGAATGAAAAATAGGTTCCTACATCATAGCAGACTAAGCTAACTAACTAGAGCCACCTTTAATGATACAAATACATAGGAATGCTGGTAAGTAAAAAACAAAACAAAAAAAAAACAACAACAATACAAAATAGCAAAATACATAACTGATGTTGAGAGAAAGAGAAATTCCTGTTGTCAGTGGAAGAAAAAAAGGCTGTATGATTTGGGGAGACTCAAAGCCAGTGATCTACATATAGGCCTTAGGGGCTGGGGGCCAGGATTTTAATTTCCACAGAAGGGCAGAAAATCTAAGATGTAGCTTTGTACCTGAAGAGGAAAGGGGTAAAAATGGGACTTCTGCTAAAGCCTGGACTTTCAAATAGCTTCAAATAGCAAAGAAGCTAGAACAAGTTTGTCCATCAGACTGGACAAATAGCAAACAAATTACTGTCTTCCGGGGATTTCTGAACAGAGGAAAAATTTTCTTGGGATAAAACTAAACCCTAAGTTCCTTAATTGTTGAGGGTAGGGTGTGAATTGACAGTACCTTTGTGGCAGGAAAATCTAAGTTGAGAAACTTAAATAAAGACTAGTTGAGTTAGAAGAAAATATTACATATTATATATATGTAAATATATAAAGGACTTGTAACTAGAGTATACAAAGAGCTACAAATCAGTAAGAAAAAGGACACTATAATAGAAAAAGGCAAACACTGTAACTTAGACCCTTCAAAGGAAGAATTTCTAAATGACCGGTATTATTTTTAAAATTTGTTGTTTCTTTATCATCAGAGAAATCACAATGAGATACTCTACACTCACTAGAATAGCTGAAATGAAAGCAACAGAAAATAATAAAAGATCGGTGAGGAAGTGGACACATAAATATATATGCTACTTCCTTTTTTTGTTATCATCTCTCCCCTGCTTTATTGCATTCTCTTAACTAGTCACTCCGCTTGAGCACAAACATGATTTGTATTTACTCCTCTGCTAAAAAAATCTTTCAACAGATCCTCATTGCCAAATTCCTTGGCATGGTGTGGTATACAACCACTTCTATGATCTGTTCTCAGAAAATTCCCCTGACCTCATCATCCAGGATGCCCATGCCACACCCTTATGGGCCCAGATTTTTCATCCTTCTGTGTCTTTTTCTGACATTGCAGGGCTGTTGAAATGTTCCTCTTCACCTAGTGAACACCTACTCATTTTTCAGGATTCAGCTCTATTGCCACCTTAGCTCTGAAACATTTTCCTGACCACATTCTCATGCAAAATTGATATTCCCTTCTCTACATTCCCACTATTCCCTAAATATATATTTAGAAAAGAACCTATAAAACTTTTGTTCTTACCTATTAACTTGATTATAAGGTTTTTGAAGGTTGGGATCATGACTATTTAATCTTTGTATCCATAATCTGGAACCATAGTACATGTTCAATAAGTATTAGATGAAAGAATGAATGCATGAAATCTGAGACACAAAAATTTAAGTAATTAGCCCATGAGCAATCAATGAATTTTAGGGATGAAGATGCAATCTAACTATTCTCGTGATGAGTTTTCCACTTCCTTCATAGTATTTTTTGATCTTCCCAAATAACTGCTTGCATACATGTACTAATATGGAGACTACACAGGCTGCTTTCTTTGGAGTACAAGCATATTCCTTTAAAACATTAAAATCTTAACTAGATTGCTTTTGACATTTTGCAAATATATCTAAAATGTCAGAGCCAGCATTTGGGGCCTCCAAATCTTTTGAGTGAAAGCCCAGGACTTCAAATTGTGTGCCATTCACAGGTTTAAAATAGGAACATGTTCCATGTTGACTATGAGCTATTTGGAGACTTCGAGGACATTAGGAGAGAATACTTTTATTTTGGGAAGGAATGTTGGAAGGTAGGAGTTCTGACAGATAGCCTACTTACAATCTGAATATTAAAATGAACACATACACATACAACTCTATTGCTCTCAAAATCAAGAATCTCAACAAGAGTTCAATATGTGGACTAGGATATTCCAGGTTCCAAAGGGAAGTGTGTCTGTAATTTATCCTAAGAGAATAGAATCTCTTTTCAGTGTAAGCTATCAAAATTTTGGACAAAACCTGAAAAGATAGTTTATTTGTAGCAGTTTATTTGCAATGAAAGGAGAAAGATAAGTTTACCATAATTACTTCAAGTTACAAGAAAAGATTGTACTGTTTAATTTCCTCAGCATCATTTCCTAGCAAATTATATTTGTTGCATGTTATTTTAGAGAAAGGTATTGTGATAGTTTGGATGTTAGGCGTTCCCCAAACATTCATGTGTGTACCAAGGTGGTACCATTGGGAGGTTGTGGAACCCTTAAGAGCTTGGGGTTAGTGGGAGGTATTTAATTGATTGAAGGTACACTCTTGAAGGGGATAGTGAGACCCTAGCCTCATCCTCTTGCTCTTTCCTTTGCTTCTCAGCCACAAGGCAAATGATTTTGTCACATACCATAATGTGGTACCTTACTACATGCCCAAAAGTAACGGGGCCAATCACTCATGAACTAAAACCTCTAAAACTGTGACCCAAAATAAACCTTTATAAGTTGTTTATCTCAGGCATTTGTTTTAGTAATGGAATGCTAATAAGGGATCTATATTGTGATTTTTCCTTATGTTCACATCCTAAACATTATTTTCATGTTTGAAGAAAGAGTAGAAACAGTTTCAGTTTATTTTTATAGGATTGAATGGGTCTGGAAACTTGAAATTTACAAAGCAACTTTCCCAGATCAAAACCTTTTTAGAATTTAAGAAATCCATTAAAGCTTTTTTCCCCCAAGATTCATTTGCTAACTTAAATGACTAGGTAGCTGAATATACTGCTTTTGTTTTGTTTTGTTTTTTGTTTTTTACAAATAAACAACAAAAGAATATCTGCAGTGATTAAATAAATGCAGATATTTACATCAGACATGGAGATTGAGCAGTTGACATTTAGAGGTACACTAATTTTCCATGACTGAATGGTTCTGAACTCAAAAGGTTTGCAGATTTTGAAGAACCATATAAAATTGTATGGTGAAAGTAAAGTCACAATTTCAAAAAAGGCTTCACAGATTTTTAAATATAAATGAACATCACCTTGATTTTCTGCACCTGAATTTGTAGCACAAACCCCAGCACATGTCTAAATTGTGGATGTATCTACCTTATTATCCTGGGTCAGTTTCACATTTACTGTAGTCTAAGGACTGTGCTATTTATATGTATTTAGCCTTCAAAAAAAAAAAACCTGATTGAACCAATAGTGAATTATGTTTATACAAAAGTTAAACTTAGTGCCAAATACATGAGATCCAGAATTAGGTTGAAGTTGCTGGTACTGGGGCCAAATTCTGGACAATGTGTGCACTTGGAGACTATGTAGATTCTAAGAAATATATCAATTTCATGAAACTACTCTAGGCTCATGGCTGTTCCATTTACGTTCAGCTGTATATAACACAGAACACAAAATAGTGATGTCTTTAAACAAGAGAATTTTGTTTCTCAATTTAAAATAAATCAGGAGGGCTGGAGCAGCGGCTCAGCCGTTGTGGTGCTTGCCTGGCATGCACAAGAACACGAGTTCAAATCCAAGCACCACATACACAGCGAAGTCTCGGAGCAACAAAAGCCACATGAAAAACTAAAATAAAATTGTTTCTCTCCCCACATCCACTGACCCTCTCTCTTTAAAATAAGTCAGGAGGTAGTGAATCCTGAGTTGATACATCAGTTCCATGATCATTAGGGATACAAATTTTCTTATCTACTTCAGTTTCTCCAACATTTTTGTTCTGGATTTCATTTTATTTCCACTTTTGTTAGTTATACCTGTTTGTTTTCTTTTTGATGGCTGTTCTTAGGTTTAGAATCCGCATTTTTACGTAATTCCAATCTATCTTCAATCATATAATGCTTCATGTAAAATGTCAGATCTTTCTAGACAATATAATTCCAGTTCCTCCTGGCATACTTTGAACTATTTTCAAACATTTTATTTCTACATCATTTATGGTCCTATGAAACAGTATTTTTATTAAATTAATTGTCTTGAAATTTTTTTGAACGAGGGGGAAAAGTCTTATATTATCATTTCTGGCACTCTTCATTCTTTAGTATACATCCAAATTTTCCTGTGATATTGCTTTTCTTATGCTGAAGAAGTTGCTTTAATCCTTCTTGTAGTGCAGTTCTACTAGAGACATTGTCTTAGTTTTTGTTTCCTTGAGACTTCATTTTAGAAAGATATTTTCTCTAAATAAGGATCCTACATGAAAGGCTTTTTTTTCCTTTCAGTGCTTTAAAAATGTCTTTTCATTGTGTTCTGACTTTCAAAGTTTCTAATTGAAACTACACTGAATTTTTGTATTTGTTTCTTTATATACAACATGCCTTTTTCCTCTGGCTGCTTTTAATACTTTCTCCTTATCACTGGTTTTCAACATTTTGGTGATGTCTTTTATCATGGTTTTTAAAGTGTGTGCATTTAGCCTATTTAGGGCTCTCTGAGCTTCTTGAATCTTTGGGTTTGTAAATTTCATCAAGCCAGGTGTGTGTGGCTCTTGCCTATAATCCCAGCAGCTTGGGAGGCTGAGGCAAGACCCTGTCGCAAAATAAAAAATAAAAAAAGGGCTGTGGATGTGGCTCGGTGGTTAAGCACCCCTGGGTTGAATCCCTGATTCCAAAAAAAAAAAAGTTTCATCACATATGAAAATACATTTGCATTTGTAGGACTTCACTCCAGTAGGAATCCAATGGTGTTGAGTAAGCATTGGACAATACATAAAGCCTTTATCACACACACACACACACACACACACACACACACACACACACACGAAAATACTTTCAGCAGTATTACTTCAAATAATTTGTTACCATCATGGCCCTTTTTCATCTGGAACTGTGATTAAACAAACATTAGAGTACTGGATATTATCCCACTGATCCCTGAGGATCTTCTTTAGACCACCTTCTTCTCCATTCTTCTCTTTGATTCTCTCCCCCTTCTTTATTTTGGCTACATTCCATTGCTGTTTTTTAAATGTATCCATTTTTCCTTTGAGTTTCTTAATTTGCTCAATTTCTAATAATCTGCCTCTGAGTGTTAATCCTATCCAGTAAAATTTTCATTTCAGAAGTTGTAATTTTAATCTCTAGATTCCACTTTTTCAATCTTCAATTTCTCTCTTTCAGCATATAGAGTATAATCACCACAATTATTTTGATGTTGCTGACTGCCAATGCTATCATTTCTGTCATTTGTGACTTTATGTAGGTTGACTTTATTCCTGATGAGAGATAACATTTTCCTGCTCCTTCATTTGTCCTAGTTCTTTTGTTACTTCCCAGGTGATTTCATGGTCTTCCTGCCTGATTCTTAAGTGTTGGCGTTCTCTGAGGCTCCATTATTGACTCCTCCTTTTCTGCTGTACATACTATTCCAGGATGATTTCATTTATTCTTCTGACCTCAACATCCATCTATGTGACAGTATATTTCAATTCTATCTTATGCTGCCTTGTCCTTCCTCCAGAGCCCAAGAGTGATTTATGTAACTGCTCACTCCACTTCTCCAACTAGATGTCACAGAGTCCAAACTCAACAAACTCAAAGAGAACTACTCAAATTCTCCCTAAAATCTGTTCCATCTCTTGTATTCCCTATTTCAATGAATGGCATCACTAACTTATAATCACACAGTCAGAAATCTTTGAGGCATCTTTTGTATTTTCCTTGTAGTGGATATTATGATCTGTTTCTTAATCTCCATTTTTCTTATTCTGGGTAATCACATCAGTTTTCATGAAGACATCTATAACTCCTCATCACAGCTTGTTGGGTAAGTTGACCCCCTTTGCCCTAAGGGTAGGCATATGTCATCATCCTAAAATGATTAGCCTCATGTCACCTCCTGGCCACCATTTTAAGTTTATATATGAACATGTGATTTAATCATTGAGACTTCTGGGAAAGAATTTTCTCTCCTTTCCAAAAAGATCTTTCTTCTTTCTTCCGTCTTCATGGATCAGATGGCAAAACTTATAGCCACAGGATTTGTTGGCATCTGTCATTTGACCATAAAGCTAATACTAAGGAAGAAACAAGCAATGCAAATGAGAAAGAAATGTATCCTTTTAATGACATCACTGAGTTGTTGAATCAATGCCCCTGTAGTCATCCTTTTTCTTGGACTTTCTAGACTGATGGGGGTCAATAAATCTCTTTTGGTTAAGCCAGTTAAAGATTCGGTTTTAACTGCTTGAAATCAAAAACATTAGAAGTCATAATTTTCCTCAACCTTCACCCCTAAATATAGGCAATTTCTCCTTATGTTCTATTAATTCTGTCCTCTAAGTAGCCCCCGATTACCCTTCTGAATCCTACTGCTGCCAATGCCATTCTCTTATCTCTCTCCCTACCCTAATACTGTATCATGCCCCGTACATGTCACACTCGAGGGAGAGATCCTTCTAAAATGTGTATCTTATAAAAATTTCATCTGTTCACAGTCCCAGTGTGGCTTTCCATTGTTTCCAGAAAATAAAGTCCACATTAGCATATTGTACAAGTTTTTTCATCATCTAAGCTGTCTCCTTACTTTTTTTTTTCAGCTGTTTGCCACTCTCCCCAACTCCACTCTACCACCAGCAATTCTGTACTATTTGCTGAAGCAAAATGCTCTTTGGTGACATGCTTTCATGTCTTCAGCCTTGCTGCTCACCCCACCCACCCTCAATGCTCTTTTCCACTTTCCTTTGTCTTTCTACATTAAAATACACAAATACACTAATTTCTAGTTATTCTCAAATGCAAATGATCTTTTGAAGCATTCCCTAGCCCTGTACTATAGTACTAATCGCACTGAATCTATTTACCTCTTTCACAAACTAAGCACTTTGAAAACAAAGAACTTTTTTTAACATTTCTGCATCTCTGTATCTTTTTTTCTGGGGCTCAGTAAAGTGCCTGGCACTTAGACATTTGATAAGGTTTGGTGTTTTTTTTTTTTTTTAGAAAGAGGGACAGTGAGAGAGAAGAGGGAGAGAGAGAGGGAGGGAAGGAGAGAGAGAGAGAAAGAGAGAGAGAGAGAGAGAGAGAGAGAAACTATTTTTATTTAGTTTTTCATATGGCTTCCATTGCTCCAAAACTTCGTTGTGTCCATGGTGCTGGGGTTTGAACGCTGGTCATCGGGCATGATGGGCCAGCTGGTAACAGCTGAGCCACCGTTCCAGCCCTTGATAAGTGTTTTTTTGGATGAACAAATAATTATGTGGTCTCCAGGCATTAGGATGTCTGATTCTTGGACTCTGTTCAAAAACCTTGACTTCCCCTAAATGCTTGTTGATTTCTGTGCACTAATCTTTTTCTTTCAGGGTATGGGGTTCTAGGTAGACTGAGATGAGAAATCAATGAACTTGGGGGCAGATTACTTCTAGCCCTCTAGAGAGCCAGTTGTAGTAGGTCCTGGCTTTCTCCACCCTTCTCACCACCTATGCATACTTGGGTGCCCAGAACAGGTGTAGACTTAGCTGACCAGACCAACAACATACTCATAGCTTGGTTCAGATTTCTTATTGCCAAATGAAAGTTGGCTAATACACATACACGGTGAACAATTTTCAACTTTCCATTTAACTGTTGAACTTATAGGCATTTTATGAAATTTGTCTTAAGCATTGTAGGCCTTAAAATGAACGAATCTCAATTACTTTTTACGATCAAGTAAAATTCAGAGATCTTAATCATTAACTTTACCTTTGCGGGTAGTAGCGTTAGATGGGACTAACCGAGCAAAGAAATTATGGGGTACTGAGCAAAGAAATTATGGGATACAGTTAGTGGTGATATTACTAATAATTTTGTAACCTTATTATCAAATTACTGGAAGCAACTAGATTTCAATGTTTTGGGTAAAAGAAATTCGAATATAAGAGAATTCACTTAAAGGATGCAAGGGAAAGGGATATTTGTGTTTTAGGATTTGTGGAAGAAAAGAAGCAGACTGAAATACCGGGAGGAAGTCAGACTGCACTGGGCACTTGTATGTGGTGAGGCTAGCTGGGGTGGAGCGAAGTGGGTAGGACCAGCTATGGGATGGATCCCCAACAACAACGAGACACAAGACCGGCCTTGTTTAGTCAACAGCCCTCTGCACACGCCCGCTTCGTGAGTCGGTGACCATGGTAACCGTGTGGCGGCGGCGGCGCGATCATCTCCGAGCATGCGCACTGCAGAGCAAGGGCCGCCGGCTCCTCCACGACCTCGTTGGAGAACTACAATTCCCATGAGCGCTCTCGGCGCCCCGGAGCCGCCTCCCACAGGGACTCTAGCTCTATCCCCTCCCTCAAGCCCAGCCCTCTTGCTAGACCCCTCCCTCCCTCTGAGTGTGTGTGTCAGTGACCCAGAGGCTGTGTGAGGCGGAGGAACCGTCGGGGGGCGCCGCCTCCGCCGCCGCCGCCAGCAGGCAGCAGCACCAGCAGCAAGAGCAGCAGCAGCCGTGCAGCGCGACCGGATTTGTCTCGAGCCCTTCGGAGCGCACCACAAAGCGGGCCCTCGCCTCTCGGTCGCTCCGCGGCTCCTCTACGCTTGGCTTCGCGGTCAACTTCGCCTCGCGGGGCTTGGCCGGCTGGCGAGGCAGGCGGCGGCGGAACACCGGGCTGTCTGCTCACGCTGCCCGCGCACTCTCTCTTCGCCCCCACGCTCCGGGTCTCGGGGGCCGCGCTGGCATTCCGGCTACCAGCAGTTGTCCGGTGAGTGCGGCCACGGCGCGATGCGGGAGGGGTCTCGGCAGGGCCGGCGCGGGGTGCGGGGAAGGCGGGCGCGCAACTTCTTCGGCGGCTTTCCCTGCGGCGGGGCGGCCGGTTCTCCCCTCCCGCCTGCGCGCCCCCGCGCCGCGCCGAGAGGCGGTGGGGAGTGGAGTTTGCGGCGCCTGCATCCCGCGCCCTCGCTGGAGGAAGCGCCTTTGTCAGGAGCCGGCCCAGAGCGCCCTCCCCCACCGCCCGGGAGCGGGCGCGCGGCGTCCGACTCCCGGCCCCGCGCCGGGCGGGTGGCGCTCTCCGGCTGCGGGAGGGGAGCTCTGCGGGTGGCGGGAGGCAGAAGAAATGGGAGAGAAACAAAGGGGGCGGTGGGCTTTTGCTTTGTTTGCACGGATCTGATAACTTCTTTCTCCTCCCTTACATAACGCAGACTTCCAAGTTAGTCATTCTTTTTGTTATGATGATTGTCATCATCTCTATGTGTCTCTCACACTTCCTTTCATCTTTGGATCTCTGAGCATTTTAAAAACACTAATTAATTTCACCTTGGGGGCCTTTGCCGAGCAAGTTATTCGCCCGTTTCCGTCAGTGGGTAAACTGAGGTCCGGAAAGCTCTCTAATTGATGGATACGCTTGATCTACCGCGCCTGGTGTCTGCGGATCTGAAAGCGTTTATGAGCAACAACTCGTTCACCAATGCCCCGTGGAAAAGTTTAAGATGCTCATTTTATGTACAGGTTAACTGAAGTCTGAAAAAAGTCTGGGTAATTGTTAGGTAGTTCAAACACTAATTCTTCGTGCACAGTGTTGAATCTTAAAACCTCAAAGGACTTCCTGAAAAATGTTCCGAGTGGGGAAAATACTGTAAATCATAAACTCACCATCTACTTTTATTTTTATAGGTCCAAGACTCTTAAGAGGGAAGAGAGGAATGATATGGGTTTTTTTTCTTGATGGTTTTGTTTTGTTTTTTAAAAAAAGGTCCACTTAAGATTTTAGTCACTACCCACAAGGAAATATGCTTTGAGCAGCAGCAGTCTTCCAGTCGTTCAAACATCAGTTTACTAATAAATATTGTGAAGCACCTTATCCGTAAGGTGCTGGTTGTACTAAGAACTGAAGCTTTTTAAAGTGCGTATCTCTTTGTTCTGGTTTAAAAGCTATTTGCTTTTTCTTACTCTGCAAAATGTTATTTTGTTTCCATAGTTGAGCTTTTGTTTCAGGTATGGCGTTGGCTTTTTTGACTTAGAATATGTATAACTTTACGGTTGAGGAAAAATAAGTTTATTATTCAGTTTGCATACTAGTGTGAATTTAAATTTTTGAATTGTGAAGAAGGTTCAGTTTCCGAAGTTTGTTTCAGTTTGTAGGTAGTTTCTTTAAACTTAACAAGGAAGCTTTTCTGAAAGTAATCAGATTTATATCTGAGATCCATGTTCAAGGCCAGCCTCAACAACTTAGGGTTATCTTTCTCAAAATTAAAAAAATTGAAAATGGATGGAGATATATATAGCTCAGTGGGTTTAATCAAAACATTGTCCCGATTGTACAAATGTGGCATATAAGTTCTTTGTTTTTTGTTCATACTTTGTTTTACTCCAGAGCTTCTGGAGTAAAATACTTAGCTCTGAGGGCAATTTTGTTTATTTTGGTAGTTTCTATTTATTTGATACCAAACTGGATGGTATCTGAAATTTACATCAAGCATGGTTTCTACAGTGATAAGAACTGTAGTAACACTGAGTACTTTCACTTATCCTAAATCCTCTTTGATTTTGTATGATATAGCCCCTCCCCCATTTTACATTTGGGTTGTTGCATCAGAAATAAAAATGAGACATTTGTTACTCCCCAAGTCTCTTAATCTTTCCCTATTCTGTAGTTAAGAAATCTTGAGTTTAAAACAGTTGGAAATTAGAAGAGTTAAGTGTGCGAAAGTTGCCTGTATTAAAGTGGTTATAAGACTGCTTCCAATAAATTTAAAGCTCTTGAAGAAACTAGCACCTAGATTTTTATTAGCGTGGTAGTTACATGGTATTTATTGACTTGGAAAAAAGTAAGCTGGAAATCGGCCTTAGTGGCAGATTTTGGGGTTATCTACACACTCCTCAAAAAATTGGCCTTTAAATAACCTTAGAGTTGGGTTATGTTAAATATTTTCTCTGGTATTTGCCAACAAGATTTACCGGTTGCATTTGTAGTTTAATGAAGCTATTAGAACAGTGTTTTAACTGGTCCGTGTAGTTTAAAGGCAGAAGTCAGTGTTGATTGGTGAAGTCTGGCTTTGCAGGTTTCCTAATGTCTTTGTGATCCCTTAAAACAAATGACTGAAAAGTCCTAGGTGGGAAACTGAGTTTAATACTGCTGAGTGCCACTTGAGAAAGTTTTAAGGGGAATAAGGATGTTTCCATTTGACTTAGTTTCAGCTTCCTTTCAGATTGTCAGAAAGTCAGTTCTTTAAAAGTAGTATTTTAAAAGTTCTTTCTTTTCCAAATGTACTTTATTGTGGTTGTCCAGTAGCTCCAGGGACAAGGACTATAGTAATTCTGCTTTGTGAACAACTAATGTTTTCATACAGAAGCTTCTATTAGCAGATAACGATTTTAAGCCAAAAATTAAAATTGAAAACTGTCTAACATGTATACATATGTTTTACCTTGGAACATTAGTATAGATCTATCCTTGGTACTTTAGCCAGAAAGACACAGGGATTATTTTATTGTATATATTGTAACTGTACATATTAAAATTTTATAATGACTGGATATGGTACTGAGGTGGTTTTAGGAATTTCTTTGGAAAAACTGAGGAAAATAAAGCAGATTTAAGAGCCAGTGGAGAGGTTGAGATAGTAGCTTAGTGGTTAAAGCACTTGCCTAGCATGTTGGAGGCCCTTGGACTCAATTCCCAGCACCACCAAAAAAAGAAAGAAAGGAAAAGAAAGAAAAAAAGCCTGTTGAAAGAAGGAAGGAAATCATCAGAATGAAGGAAAAAGATAAAGACAGTCTTAAAAAGTACAATATCAAAGATACCTGGCAGCATGTATAAATAAGGGACAAAATTCTAGTTGAGAAGTCTATAAACAGTGTTTCACTTCGCACTTTCTGTTTATAGATTGGTAGCATCTTTCCCAGATTCCCTCTAAATGTATTACACAGGAGAAGTAAATAGAAGTCTTTCTTTCAAGGGATTTGGATTGTTGGAGGGTTTGGGTTTTTTTGTTATGTTTGTGGTATTGGATGTTTTATTATTATTCTCCTTTGTTAAAGTTTGACCTTTGTTAGAAAAAATTTTCCACAGACTAACCTATGTGAACTTAAAATAAGACGTATTGATCACTGAAAGATCTGGATGTGATTTCAGGTTTTACCTCTAGTTTTTGTTTTTGTTTTGCATGTTATCTTGAATTGATTACCTCTCCATTTTTTCCATCAAAGGTTGAAAATAATTGCCCAACATATTACACTTAGAAAGTCCTAATTTTTGTTTATGCCAAATTAATTTGTAAGTGCTGTAGATAAAACACAGATTTCTTGTGAGTGAATGTCAGGGAATTTGGTTTTTTCTTTTTTCTTTTTTAATAGAAATGGGTAATTGAAATATAACAAACATCTGATTGAAGCCTAACTTTTAGAATAAACTCAGAGAAAGGGCTCCATTGGATGATTTAAGATAAATAAATTGTAAATGATTCTAAAAAGATCTTATTTTTATCAGAATGTTGGACAAGATGTTTTATGTTCTTTTCTTGCTATAGTAAACTATTTCAGAGAAATGAGGCTCTACATAGTACTCTTGTTTTTATCCTTGTAGCATTTTTGCACCTCAAAATACCATTTAGAGAAAAATAGAATGTTTCTGATGCCTATAAATGGGAAAATGTTCTCATCTGTCATCATCCCCAGTTAATCTTGACCATTTATGTAGTTTTTTAAAAATTAATTCAATACACATGTAATTTACTTCCTTCTCAAAGCATTTGTTGCTTATTTTGTAATGAATCTCTTGGGATGTTGTTAATTTTAAAAATATGTAGTATCCCCAGTTTCCCATCTTCTGAAGTTTCTTTTTCTGTTATTTATTGGCTGCAGTTTACTTTTTTCCCTAAACTGTCTAAAATAAGCTAAGAAATGTTTAAACATACTTAAAAAGAAATACATTCAGTAATTTATTATGCTAAATTTTCAGCATAGAAGGTGCATTCAAATTTGTTTTGGCTAGAAGTATACCTTTGAAGGGGGCTAAATAAAGCAGGAATAGCAAATAGATACCACCATGGGTACCAGATCCCTTGCTTGATGGTCACTGCCTGGAGTGCTGTGTTTAGAAAATTCAGGTTCCTGGTTTGGGTTTAGCAGGAAAGAGTGCTGTGCTTAGCAATTTCTGCTGTTGGATGTGCAGTGGACTTTCGGCATGAATGCCAAATATTCGTTAAGTATATGTTTGATGTTTTACATGTCAGGGACTGGTCTAGGTATTGACATCACATAAACTAAAATCTGTCCTTCCTCATGTTTACATTCTAATAACAAGATCCAGACAATAAATCAGTAAAATATTTCGTGTTTTAACAAAAGTGACCTGCTGTCTTCAAAAAATAAATAGCAAGAAACAAGAGAGGGAGAAGAGAACTATTAAGACTTCAAAGAGGTTTAAGAGGCATATCCACCAAATGCAATATATGAACCTTAGATCTTGCTCTGAGAAAACAAACTATAAAAAGTCACTGATAACAAATTGGGAATGCTGAACAGTGGGTATTTAATTTAAAGGAATTTTTGACCTTTAAGATATGTATAATGATTTTTTAAGTCCTTGCCTTGTAGGAATATATAATATTTATGAATTAAAATGTGTCTGGATTTTTTGCTTTAAAATAATTTAGAAGAGAGAACATGGTGAAACAGATTGACTGTATATTTGGTTGATGGTAAATGCCATATAAATACATATTCTCTGTACTTCCCTGTGTTGGAAAATTTCCACCTGCTTTTATGCACAAACACAAATAAAATAGTGAAGAAGAGGGAATATGTGGGAAGTGAGTAAAGTATGGGAAGAGGATGTAGTTTTAAGGGCAGTCAGAAAAGACCTCATTGAAAAGATGATATAAATTTGAGTAAAGACGTGAAGGAGGTGAGAACAAGCCTTGTAGGTAATCTTGGTATAAGACATTCTAGATAGAAACCAACAAGTACAGTGGTCCTGGGATGGGAGTGTGCCTAGACTACAAGAAACTACAAGAAAATAAGAGTGGATCAGATTGAGAGAGAGTAGCAGGAAATAAAGTCTGAATGGTAAAGGGAAGGTAAAAAAGAAGAGATTGTATAGGACTTGTCCATCCTTACTTTAATGGAGAAATATTTATTTTATACACTTACCCTAAAATAAGTCTTCTATTTTAGAGTAGTCACCATAGAAGCTATACACTTACTCAGCAATACTTACATTACTCAAAATATTTTTAGGCCTTTTTTTTTTTTTTTGCTTGCCTTTAAGCCAGTCTAAGCCACACACGAAAACAGCTTTTTACTTTGTATTTGCTTCTTGTTTTTAAGGAAAAAGGGGTTATGAGCCACATGATACTTCATCTTATTTATCAGATATGACTCAGAAAGGATTTTGACAGAAAAAATAGGAAATAACTTGAGGCTGTTTCTAAAAATTGGATCCAGTCTTGAGAATGCAATTACTGTTTCTAAAAGTCAGATCCACCCATAGACTAAATAGGAGTTTTAATAATGTTCTGGACAGTTGTAGCTTCATTTGGAATAAGGGTATAACCTCTGCAACAGACTAATATGAAAGGTGCTGTATTCATTTGGATATTTATGCTCTAAAACTTAAAACACACAAATGCACACAGGACCATGTACATTTTTGGTGGGCGGGAGTACAGGGGATTGAACCCAGGGGTGTTCAGTTCAGCCACTGAGCCACATCTCCAGCCCTTTTTTTTATTTTGAAATCAGGACCTCACTAAGTTGCTGAGGCTGACCTTGCAATCCTGCCTCAGTCTCCCAAGTCACTGGAATAGCAGGCATACACCACCATGCCCAGCCCATTTGCATTTCTTAATGTTTAAGTACTCAAAACAGTCATTGCAGATATTTATTTATATCATGTTTATTTAAGACTAAAAAGAGGGGCTGGAGCTCAGCAGTTATGGCGCTTGCCTGGCATGTGTGAGGACTTGGGTTTAAGCCCCAGCACCGTATACACAATGAAAGGTCGGAGCAACAAAAGCCTCATGGAAAACTAAATAAAATTGATTCTCTCTCTCTGTCCCTCTCTCTTTAACAACAATAACACCACCAACAACAACAAAAAGACTAAAGAGATGACATTTTAAAACATAGTAAAATTGTACAATTTATTGCTGTGGCTTTCAGTTGGGAAATTGAAAGACTAATGTACATTGTTGAGATGAATCTGGCTCTCAGATCTTACATTCATGCTTCATTTCTCAGATCAACAATTGTTTCAAGTTTTAAATCCTTGTTATTAAAATTATAGAGAAAATTGGTTGTCATCCAAATGTTTTTAAATGCCAAAGAAAACCCTTAATAAATTTGGACTTTTAGAAAATTTTCTATTCATATGAAAATACATCCCTAATTTTGAATGAGTATTATACTAGTTCATTCTTTACAGGGTCAATTTTTCCAACCTGAGAAACTAAACTTAGTTCAATAATTTTTACTGGTAATAGTGGATAATGAAAACCATTCTTTTTTTAGTTAATTATGTGTGACAATGTGGAGCACAATTTTTCATGAGTATTTTTAATCAATAGTATTTATAATTTAATGGCATTAAAGTAGAATTTGTGAACTCAATATATAGGAAATCATCTAGTGTTCACTAAGACCATAAGTCCATAACTGTAGAGGGAATACTTTAACAAAGCTTCCTGTTTTAAACATTTTTCAGTAAATTGTTAGAATCAAGTTAATTCACTCAGAGTTTTTGTCCCTTTGGTATATGTATGTATGCATGTGTATGTGTAAATAGGTAACCAGACCCATTCTTCATACACTGCACAACCTATCATGATTGATCTGCTAAACTGGATTATTTAATAAGTTTTGAACACTAGCCTATTAGCATGGAATACAGAGCCCATGTTTAAATCCTGGCTTTCCATTAACTTTGAAAGTCTTTAAAAAGCTGTCTTTGATTGATCTATTAAGTAAAAGTGACAGTAGTTTTTCATGATGGACTTTGAAATTCTATGATAACCAACAGAGGTGTGGCTTACTTTAGAAATAGCTTTTAGTCTGTTGATTTGGTAGTAGAATTATGAATCTGTTTTTCATTTCCATTTATGTGGAATAAATAACTTACGATGGAAGAGAAAGGGGTTGGGAGCAAGAGAAGGAAAGAAAGAAAAAAACATGGTTCTCACAAAATAGTAAATATTGCCAGAAATAATTCTTGTAACTTGGATCTACTTAAGTATCTATGACCTAATGAGCTAAAATTCAAATATATGAATTAGGTAGAGAATGGAAATAATAAAACTTCTATTTAAAGAAGGTACTTTGCTAAAGAAATATCTTATTATGATGACTTTGACATTATGACCATGGTACAACCTGTACTTAATTTAAGAAATAATAAGAATGAATTTTCAAATAATTCTTCATTATTGCTAATCAATCTATTACCTAAACCTTGTAGGTTTTGCAACAACAGGTTCTAGGTTGTTACTCTGAGCTTGTGCTTTGCAAGATACTCACAATTCTGTATCCCTTTCTTTCTCATTTCTCTTTTCATTACACTGCCACTACCTCTCTTTGTGATCCTTCATCATCTTTAGTCATGCCCATTGCTATTCTACAGTGTCTAATAAAGTGGACCTAGAATGAACTAAGAGCCTAAAGAAATAACTTGTAGATGGAAAGTAACACTTTTCCTATTTATGCTGTACCTCTATCTTCTGTCTTTCCTTGTATTTTTTGATGTGTGTTCTGGTAGTGTATTCTATCAGCTAGATGCAGCTAGATAACGATTGAGCTGCAGGATACAATATTTTTTTAGCTCAATAATGTAGGAACAGTAATAGATTTACTAAGTTGAAAGCCTTGTAACTAATCCTGCATCTATCCAGAATCTATATACCTAAACTAGCAAAGTTTGATAGAATTAACAGCATAATAGAATTTCAAAAGCTGTTTTTAGCTCTTAGTGTTTATCTTTTTCATTATCAAACAATTAGCTACTTCATGATCATCATAATAGTTGATCACACATGACCTTAGAGCAAAACTGGATTTCTGTTGAGGTTCTTTTTGACAGTCAAACAGAAAAGATAAACAGATTGGTAATGTGGTAAAGTTTGTAAACTTCTTCCTTTGACAAGAATGAATTACAAAGTTGGGCATGGCAGCACGCACCTGTAATCCCAGCAATTTGGGAGACTGAGGCAGGAGGATCACAAGTTTGAACAATTTAGGGAGAACTGTCTCAAGATTATAAAAAGGCCTGGAGATGTAGTTCAGTGGTAGAGTATCGCTTGGTTCAATCCCCTGTACTGAAAGGGGGGAAAATCAATTATGAAGTGATTGGTTCTGATTTTCCTAGTTGCATATTGTAGTACTCAACATTTTAAGATTGGCTTAATCTTTAGAAGTGCAGTTAAGTTCAATTTTGTTTTTTAACAATGAGTGAAAACAGTTGGTTCTTCAAAACTTTAGTGTTGTATTCCTGGTTCTGGACGTATACCATCCTTGATACTTAATGTTCCTCTGGGTTTAAATCAGATTTAATGATATGCATGTACTGGAAGCACTGCAAGTAGATTTTCTGTCTTTTTAAATTCTAGTTAACAAGATGAATTTTTCTTCTAGTTGTTTCTTACTACCATTCTTTAAATTTACCATCAAAAGTCTAAAACATCCAAAATGTGTTAAAACATATATCTTTTGTATTGTAAAGTAATGACTGCTTCTAATAAGAAACCATAGTCCTGTATGCAGACTTCATGTTCCAGAAAGCATTTTAAGTGTACTTAATGTTATGGTGTAATTTTCATTTGAAATTGGATGATTCCATCTCTGAACTCGTCCTGTTAGGTTACCAAAGGAGCTATGATGAAATTCGAGGTAAGTTGAACATAGAGCAGATTTGCAACTTTGGTAATATTTTTTTTTTATATATAAGAGAAGAACAGTGAGTGAGAGAAAAGTCAATTTTATCTAGTTTTTTATCTGGTTTTCATTGCTCTTGACACTTAGTCATGTATGTGGTGCTAGGGTTTAAACCTGGGTCCTCATGCGTGCCAGGCAAGCACCATAACTGCTGAGCTTCCACTCCAGCCCCAGACGTTTTTAATTCTAACAACTGAAATTTATTCAACAAAGTCACATTTTGCCAAAAGCATCTTGTATCTCTTTGAGTAATAACGTGTTGATTTATTTGCATAGTTCATCTGTTAAAGACCAGTCTTTAAGGCGTTTGCCAGAATTTACCTCCTAACGCTGCCTTTAAAATGGTTTCCAAAAAGGATTTACAAGGTTTTATAACTGAGTAGGCTGTTAATGATTCAGTAGGCCCCCTCATTTTCCTCCTACCCCTTAAACTGAAAGCTCTTTCGTAGTATCTAGGTGCCTGAGTCATCATGGCTAAACTCTAAAGAGAATTGTCATATGGAAAAATTCACCATGAAGTAAAATATTAGGAAGCAATCTGAGTCAGATCATTGATCACGATATAACCTAGAGGTTGTGGCCTTCATTTAAATCTATATTTACATGCATATTTTATTATAGAATTGCAAATCCTAGAATACCTGATAAAAACCTTAGGTGTTTATTACCCGTAAATTTTAATTGGTTTGACTTTTGTTATATATTATATGAGAAGAAGTTTTTAAAAAAAAATCAAATAAATGTATAAGAGGAAAAGCAGTAGGTATAGGATAAAAGTCACTGCACCTGAAGTTAGGGGACCTAGAGTTCTGATCCATTTATTCAAAATGTGATGGGCCCTAGTTTCTTTATCTTTACAAGGTCAGCTAATCTATAGTACTTATGTCCTCTTTGAAACCAACCCATGGCAGATATAGCTAATGACTGATTCCAAACCATCTTCAGACTTCTTTTTGATACAGCACCATCAGAAACTATATAGTTGGCATTCTAGATGAAATCTGTTTGTCATCCCAACTATATAAGTTCTCTTCCAATTCCGAGATTCCTTGACTTTTAAGTAATTTGGCTAAAGGAAATCTCTCTCTTCTGTGCCTACTGCCTCTTTACAATGAGGGCTCAGGTTTGAAACTTGCTGTATGAATTTAAGAATTCTTTGTAGTCAAGGATGACATGTTTATGTTTCATGTTGAAAACAAAATAAGGAAGAAAATTCACAAGGACGCTTTAAATTCCTTTCACATGGGATAAAAACAAATCAAAATGGTTAATGATAATTTGATTTAAATTCAAGTTGCAACTGTTCCATGGCACAAACCTCAAAGGATATGTTTGTCTGGAGGGTACATGGTGAAGCAGAATGAGTGGTAGACTGAGAGGCCTGAGTTTTAGTTCTGCAAATGGTTTTTTAACTTGGTTAATGTCTTCATCTTTGTAATGGTATCACACCAGTGCATCTCACATTTTAATGTATTATATTAATTGCCTAGGGATCATATTAAAAGACATTCTGTTGCTGTAGATCTGAATGGAGCTTGAGATTCTTCATTTTTAATAAGTTTCTATTTGTGCTACTGCTGTGTGTCATGGACCATGCTTTACTTTCTACTAGGTAATTTCCAAGGCTCCTTTAAATCTTAAATCTACTTCTTTCTCTCCAGCTCTTTCACATCAACACTAAGCATTCTTTTCTTAGCCTCTTACTCCTGGACTTTTTCCCTATTTTCTCATTCTGACAACTCCTTTATAAAGCTTTGATGTTTTTTCCTTTCCTGAACAACCTTGATATAAGTGGTCTGTCAAGTTACAGGTAAGGTAGCATGCTAGAAAGAGACTTGGATTAAATAAAACTGGATTCAGATCCCTTCTCTACTGATAAGCAGCTCTGCTGTCTTGGGTAGTTGACTCAGTTTACTTAACCTTTCAAGGCTCTGAGTATATTTCTAGTAACATTGTTGAAATGAAGAGTTTCTGTATTCAGCCCTCAGTGAGTGTCAAGTATAAAGCAGGGAGTCAAAAACTGGATATTATGTTTATTATTCTTTTCTTTATTTTTATTGGTACATTATAATTGTATAATTATGGACTCTGTTGTTATCTATCTGTACATGCATACAATATTAACAATATTATTCTGCTGTTATTATCCTGACTTGCTTTTTGATAGAAGAAAAAGTAGAAGAGAAGATCTGTCCCCAGCCCAGTACCCTTGTGTGCCACACTTAAATTTTCAACTGCCAACTAGACAAATAAGCTCAAATACTTGGAACTTCTTTTTCCCCCACACCTGGTGTCCTGGTGGAGGTTGGTGTTTCACTCTCTATATGCTTATTAGGAAGCTGTCCTTTCTGCCTTGGTTTCTCAAGTACTGCTTTCCTTTGTCCTCACTGCGCTCATGTTAGGTCAGCTCATCATCATCCTTTCCTCTGGGTTATTTTTCTTTGATCTCCCTTGTTCCAGACCCACAAGTTTCTTATACATCTTCCATATTGCTTTCAAAGTTAATTTCCTAAAAATTCTTTTTTTTTTGTAAACCCATTATTTCTTGAATACTTACAATGCAGAATGAAGTGCAGGCAGTGGATATGTGGTGAAAGAACAAAATGAAACTGTCTGTTCTCAATGAAAATCACAGACTAGGGAAAGAGAGAGATTAAAAGCAAGCAAATATACAAGTATATACAGAGCAGGGTACTAGGAGAGAAAGTAACAGGAGGGGATCTGGGTTAGATTGACTGATCAGAGAAAGATTTCTGAGGAATGAACACTTAAGCTATCTCAGGAATGAGATGGAGCCAGCTAAATAGAGAACCGGAACAATATTAATCCAGGCAGAGAATACAGCTTGAGCTAAAACAGTGAGTGGAGAAAGTTGAATATGTTTTAGTCAACTTGATAGGAGAAGAGTCAGATTATAGTAGATAGTGATGGACAGGATAGTACATGGAAGATGAGAGAAAAAGGTATTAAGGACTTTCAAGTTGTTGGTATGAGCAGTTTCTGGATTTTTAGTTGTGCCATTTACTGAAGCAGAAAGACCATGTGAGGACAGGTTGGGGCAAGGGGTGGAACCATTTCAGTTTGTCGAGGTTGAGAATCTCAAACAATAAATGTAATTATGTTAGTCCTTTGCACTGGTTTCCCATTTCCCATAAAATACGTTCCAGATTCTGTCTTAGCTTATGAAGTCTTTACGTAGTTTGCCTAAGCTGCTTCTCTAGCTGCTTCTCCCTTATCTTGCTTTCATTACTGTACTTAAGCCATAATGCTCTTCTCCAGTTTTAGACCTCTGCGTATGTTATTCCTTTGCGTGGAATAAATGTTTCTGGCTCAGATCTTTACATTATTCAAAGCCCGTCCTGGAGTATTATTGTTGTATACAGTCTACTGTAAGTTTGGGGTAGGATCCCAGGCCTTTTTACTTCTGTTCAAGGGGTAGGTTCTCAGGGCTTTTCACTGCTATTTGATCAGTGCTTCACCGTATTACAATTTCTCTTTTAACATATGTGGATATACTTTACTACAATGTACGGTATGTATATAGAGGTCTAAATTTATTGTCTATGTGTTCCCAGGATCTAGGGAACATAAAACTGCTGAGAAAATGAATGAGTAGATGTTGTTCTTATAAAAGCAGTCTTAACACAACCCCCCTCTCTAAACTGGGGTGAGTATTTCCTTGCTTCCATAGCACCCAAACACAACTTGTACACATATATTAACATTAAATTGTCTAGCAGAAATTTTTTTTAAAGATAGAGACCAAGTCCTAATTTTTCTTGTCTCCCTACTGTACAATTGGGGAAATTCCATTAGATCATAGTTTAACTGTGGAATGCCACAATAATGTGCATTAATTAATTAATTATGCACAATAATGAAGGCTGGCAGAATGGGGAAGGAAAATTCAATATCATTATCAATATATCTCAAATGATTGCCTGCTGTTCTTGATTTTAAAAGATAATGATGCTAAATAAATGATAAGATCTCCTTATTCCTTTGAAATAGATGTGGCGATCACTTAACATTGTCTCCATCTTGCTAAATCCAGTGACATTTTTCCAATCTTCATCTTACCAGAACTCTTGGAAACCTTAGTCTTAGACTCTTTTCTCTTCATACTCCATACACTTTTCCATAGGTCATTTCATCTGTGTATTAAAGATTTCCAGATTTATATTTATGACCTATAGCTGTCCTCCAAGTACCAGACTGTGTGTGTGTTTCAAACTCTCTCCAAAGATATCTCAAAAGTAAATTCCCATGCCCGGAAGTCCCAAACCATAGATGTTTTTGAAGTAATTTGTCACCTTTAATAAAAATTAATTTCCAACATTGTCCCTACTCCAAAAATTTTTCTTCAGCAGGAAATAGTTCCATACTAATTATTTCTAAATAGTTGGTAATGTAAATATTCAGGTAACTAGAAAGAGACTGTCAGAAGAACACTTAACATTTACAGAGCTGCTAAACATGCTAGACCTTTGTCTCATAACAATCCTTTGAGGTTAAGTAATATTAATAGGGTATAATGATGACAACTATCAGCTCTTAACCAAGATGTCTCAGGTTCCAGTCCCAGATGTCAGTCCTACTGACTTACTGGCTTTGTGACCTCAGGTAATTTACTAAACTGATTTTGTCTGACTCTGTTTTATAACACAGAGATAATATTATTTGTATTCTAAGAACATTATTAGGAATTAAAGAATACACAAAGCTCTTTGAAAAATGCTTAGCACTTAAAGACTACATATGTGTGTATTATTTGTTGTTATTTATTATCTCAGGTTTACAGGTGAAGAAACTGAGCCTCAGTAACATTGGCCCAAGTTTCACAGCTATTAAATGATGGTGCCAATGGTCTAACATAGACAGTCTAACTCCAGAACTTCCTTAACCACTCCATTTTACTTCATCTCAATAATTTATCTCATCATCTTGCCTGCAAGACTCCATGTTTACGGTCTCCTTCTGATCAGAAGAATATTGTAATTCATTCTAGCACTCACACCTACTGCTTAAGATGTAGAAGATATAAAAATATGCACGTGAAATCTCACTTTACTATCATCTGAGAAGCCCAAGAACATATCTCTTCATTCTATTTTGTTCTATGGACATTGTATTTTCTCTTTGTTGTTAGCAGTTAAGTCACCAAAATCCCTAGAAAGTAGAAGTGCTAGTTTTACATTACTCTTGTAGTGACTTGAGTTGTCGTGATTTATGTATTCTATTACATCTTCTTTTGCTAAACATTTTCAGAATGACTTGGGTGTTCAATAGTATGTCATAACCATAGTATGCTTAAAATCAAGAATTTTTATGAATCTGATTAACTATTACCTCTTTTGAAATTGTGTAATGATTTGCCTGTTTTTATAAGTCCAACATATTTTAATTTCCCAAGAAGTTTTTCTGTGAATTTTAATTTTTATCAACTGCTTTTTGAATGGGATCTTTGATTTTAGTATTTTGATGTCTTTGTATTAAATTCTTTATGTAGTTGAATCTGCTTAATTTTGTAAGCTTTAGTCTCTGATACTTGTTTATGCTCCTAGTAAAAATAAAAAGCACATCTAGTTACTACTTAAAGCGTCTGTAGATGATTTGTGTTCCCCCTTCACTTCATCCTCCTGTTGCTTGTTATTTTCTTTTTTCCATTGTCAGTTTTTTATTCCTTTGTGGTAAAAAAAAATGAAAATGTCCTTTCTAGTAAGACAATATGAGGTAGAAGATACGAAGTCTTGTCTTTGAACTTAGGAGAGAAAGGCCTTGAGAAGGGTGGACTTTGCAAAGCCAAAATCGTTTATGAGGAAGAATGTTTTTATCTTGTTTTGGAACTGAATTTATATTTACTATATTTACTTTGGGGAAATAAACACAATTGAAATAGTTTTTATTATCAGTTAAGACCTTCTGCTGTAATGGAAAACAACTCAAAACAGGATTGAGGAGAGAAAGGAAATATATTGGATGTGTAAATTGGTCCAAGATAGGTGTGTCTTCAAGAGTGATTCCACCCAAAGTACAAATAATGCTATCAAGACAGTTTCTGGGGGCTGGAGTGGTAGCTCAGAGGTTACGATGCTTGTCCGGCATGCACGAGTACGTGAGTTCAAACCCCAGCACCACGTACACAACGAAGTCTTGGAGCTACAAAAGTCACATGAGAAAATAAATAAAAAATTGTTTCTTTCTCTCTCTCTCTTTCTTAAAATAAAGTTTCTGTACATTTCTTAGCACTGCTTTCTCAGTGTTGCTTTCTGATTGTGTCGCTAATAGCTTCCATTCCCTTAACCCTCTAAATCCTCAGTGTCACAAGTAACTTGTGTCACAGTTACCATCTTTTTCCTAGAAGCCCTGGCAAAGTCTTATTGCATCTCACTGGCTTTTAACTGGTCTACTGCCTTTTGGCCAGGGAATGTGAAGTCCAAATTTTGAGACAGCTAATGCCCAGCCAAGTTTGAGGGTGTAGTCAACTCCACCAGTCATAAACTGAACGTAAAAAAGTTTTTTCTTCCAATAAAGAAATAAAGATACCATTATACCAGAGAAGGGATGAATGTTTGCTGGGCAGTAAAAAATAGATATCCATAATGCTTGATAGTATCTTTTCCATTTTAAGGATTAATATTCAATTAGAAACAGCCTAGGGGGAAGAAAACTAGAAAGATTTTTTTTTCTAATTTAGTATGTATTTCTAATTTGGGTTTTGTATAAATTCACTGTTTTTAAATGGGAATTGCTAGGACTTTTTACCTCTGAAGTCTTTGAAAATGTATCCAAATTTGTTGCTACTTTAACAAATACCATATTATTAATTTTTCTGTTAGCTATAGTAATCAAATTTGTTGATAACTAGTCCTTTAATATTTTAAGCAGGCTGGGCTTTTGAAACAAGAAATTCATAAAGAACTGTGAAAGCCAAGGTCCTTGTCTAGGTTAGGGCCTTTTAGAGAGCTAGAGTTGTAGTAAGGACTACTAACAGGCTTTACATGCTGATTTCTATAACCAATTTTAGCATGAAAATGAAAACTCCCATCTTAATAAATAGATAAGATCCCCATGGCGTGTTACTCTTCCTTTTTAATACCAAGTAATATGAAATATTATATCATTAATTTGTATATGAATGAGAACATACATCCCCAAAAGGCTTTAACATTCTAGTCTTTAGAAAAGATTAAAAAAAGAGAGAGAGAGGGACAGTGAGAGAGAAAGAGAATCAGTTCTGTTTAGTTTTTCATGTGTCTTTCATTGCTCCAACACTTAGTTGGGTACATGGTTCTGGGGTTCGAACCCATGTTCTCACACATGCTAGGCAAGTCCTGAAACTGCCAAGCCACCACTCCAGCCCCTAGGAAAGTTTTTTTTTTTTAATTTCTCAACACTGTAGAAATATTTATGCTTTACCCAACAAATTAAATATTCCATAAAATAATATATCCAATTTAGGGGATTTAGAAAGATCTCTTATTAGAAAAGGCATATCAAATAGGTCTTGAAATATTATCAGAATTTTTTTACAAGTAATAATATTTTTAAAATTGTCTAAGCATTTCCTATGTTAACTTTTTATTTTTGTCAAAAATGTTCAATATATATGATACAGAAAAGGATAGTCGTGTCACTTTAAATACAGAAAAAAGTTGGGAAGAATTTGAATTATGGCACTTTGAAAGGAAATATGACTTGAAATTTAAAAATCAAAGTAATAGAGTGTATTGGGACATATCAAATGAGGGACTTTCAGCCACTATACCACTACAGTAATTTTTTTACAATAGAATTGAAAATCTTTTTTTTTTTTTTAACTGAATATTTAACCCAGGGCCCCTTACACGGAGTTATATCTCTCGTCTTTCTTTTTGTTTTGAAACAGGGTATATTGCTGAGGCTGGCCTTGAACTTGTAATATTTTTGTCTCAGCCTCCTGAGGCTCTGAGGTTACAGGTGTGGTCACCACATCCAACTTGAAAATTATTTCTAACCAAAATTATATTGTATCTCTCCAGAGGCAAGAAGTGATTTGCATGAAACCTTTGTATGTGTGTGTGTGTATGTATGTGTGTGTATGTATTGCCTTAGAAGGTAATAATTTAATCTGTCCTTTAAGGAACTCCTGTGATTGTCTGTGGATCAACAATTCTAGCAACTGTAGACTATTTCCTCATCTAGAATCCACAGTGTGTTTGTTTGGTGTTTATATATGTCTTGTTTGTTTTACAAACAAAATGATTCCTTTAAAGTAGGCTTTCAGAGATACAGGTGACTTAAATGAATGGTCTTAAATGACTGTTTATAAATAGTGTAAATATTTACTGAGGAACAATAATCATAAAAACATAATAATACATTGCATGAACTAAAAATTTGTCTTCAAATAGTTGGGTTTTTTTTTTTGTTTTGTTTTGTTTTTTTAAAGAGAGAGGACAGTGAGAGAAACAGAGAAAGGGGGAAACAACTTTATTTAGTTTTTCACATGGCCTTCGTTGCTCTAACACTCAGTTGTGTACGTGGTGCTGGGGTTTGAACTCGGGTCCTCGTGCTTGCCAGGCAAGCGCCGAAACCGCTGAGCCACCGCTCCAGCCCCGGGTTTTTTTTTTTTTAAGGTATTAAGAACCATTAGGTAAATCCTATTTGAATATAGTTTTAATTGCAGCTTATTGATTTACATGAAAAAAAGAGCCCAATTAGTTTAAACAATTAAGATCTGTAAATTCATTGTATTTTTTGCCTTGTAATTTTTCTGCCAGGGACATATTAAAATGCCTCCATTTATGTTTTTTTTTTTACAAAAGATTGTTCTGAGTTTAAGTGATTTTCACCAATTTATTGCTGTCTAAAAATTTCCTTTGACTTCACATTTTGTTCTGAATGTCTTGCTTTCTTTCTTCCACCCACACAATGTTGAAGGCAGGGGAAGCAAGAGTTGCAGAGTAATACTGCGAATTTGAGAATGCTGGCTTTTTTTTTCCAAAACAAAATAACCTTTATTATAAGATTGCTTTTTATTGATACCAGAAAAGGGGAGGCTTTGGCATGTGTTCAATAAATGTGTGAATAACCTAATTGATTTCACTGGAATGAATAGGAAGCTTTACTGTTTGTCCTTGTAGATACTTGGCTCAGTAAACACAGTGATGGTGATAGACCAACTACTTTGTGACGAAATGTTGGAAAGAAAAAAAAAAAAAACCCAAATGTATAGATTCAAATATTAACAATTTTATGTCCTTTGTCTCTTCAAAGAAAAAGAGCTGTTAAGGTCTTGCCTGTATTTGTGTATTGAAAAATAATCATGTTAAGTTACATAGGACCCATTGGTTTGACAAATGTTAATATGTAAAAATGATAAGAGGAGATCCTTGTTGACAATTGTAAGTTGTGTGAAATTCAAAGATATGTATAGAAATTGAAACATACTGTCACGTACTCTATAATAAAACTCCAGTAAAGTCAGGAGGCATAATTAGGACAAATAGTTTTTAAAAGCTCATTATAGATGTCACATTGGTCCAACTTAGTCTTTTAACTGTGGTTAGAAATGTAAAATTTTAGGAAATCTTTGAAATCCCATAAGAAAAAAAAAGAATTTTCTGTGGGAATGGAATTGGGGGTAGGGGAATATTGATAGCAATTAAAATATATTCAACACTTCAAAAAAGTACATTTGCAAATCTAATCAATTTAAAAGCAAAGACATGAATATATATAACTTTATTTACTTTTTAGACCATTATTATGGTCTTTTCTGATTTTATTAGATAGGAACATTTCACATTGATGTCCTAGCACAGTATAGAACACAACAGGTACTCTTGCATATAAATGTTTGCTAACCTGACCTGTTAGAAATTTCAGGGTAGTGCAGTATTATTTTTCTGACCTTTAAATTTATACCACTCGCCCTTTGTATCTCACTTTGATATAGATAGATCCTCAGATTTGCATGAATTATATTAATCTATAAAATAGATAAAGATGTACAACTGGTTTGGGAAAAGGAATAGATTTTTCAGTCAGTGGTCAATCCTAACGTTGTAGTTAGAGGGAAGCTAAATTATAATTTTCAAGTGTCAACTGAGACAACAACCTAGATTTCCCAGGCTCCAGTTTCAAGTGCAGTAACCCTTTGACAACAAGGGAAAGAACTACAATTAGCAGAATTGTAGTTGTCACTTAGTCTCATTGGAAATAGAAGGTTGGGGAAAAAGTTAAAATAGCATTTAATGAATATACTTTCAATGCAACAAAAGTTCCCGAAGACACTCATTCCAATTCAAGACATAGTCACCAGTATTAAAAACATGATACACTTAACATTGGTTAGAAAACATTTCATGATGTTATGATCTACGAAAGAGTAGTGGCCCAAAAGAAGTTTTATGCAGGATAATGCCTCTGCGGAAAGTTTTCACATAAACTTTAACTGGCTTGAAATTTGATGGGGTTTGTGATTTTGTTCTCCCTTGTGTTATTGTTGTTTAGTCAATATCAACAGAAGTGTTTTGTAACAACCTGGGCTTTTGCAAATTAATTATGCTTTAAAAGGAATGTTTTTTCAGGTCTTGGTAGTCTATCCATTGTATGGTGTGAAGAGATAGATGTTCCCTATTATCAAGATATAAAGGAGAATCAATAATTGTCTTACTGTTTGGACTGAACTGAATTTTTTCAAGTAAGATTTTATGTTTTGGAGTACAAATATTAAAATTCATTAATAGTTAATTAGTTACTTCAGTTTTGTTCCAAACTGCTTTCCGCTGCTCCCCTCTTCCCATCTCTATAAATAAACTTACGGTTTATCTAACTTGCCCTGATCTTCAATACCTAAAAATATAAAAACCATCCAACATCACAGATTCCTTCTGACCAGTTTTGTACTAGTAGTTTAATAAAGTATTCTCTTTACATATTTTTCTTTTTCTTTTTTTTAAAACATCCTTGCATTTTAGAAATGTGTAGGCAATCCATCTTACTCAAAGAGAGATCCACATTACTGTTATGTTCATGAGCCACTGTCCCTGAGAAAAAGGAAGGATATGAATCCATCCCTATCTGATGACCTCAAAGGTCTCCTGCCTTCCTTAAAGAGATTTCCTCTTGGGGAGAAATCAAACAATAAAGGACACACAAGCCTTCTGTATTCATCAACGCAAATTTTCATAATTTAATAGTAAGAAAGTACCAAAGTGTGTGAAAAGAATCAGTAACTAGAAAGGGCCAAGAAGCATTCATTTTATGACTTACATTATCCATTCTGTCCTAATACTTATCTTTCCCTGTCCATCATTAGGTTAACCTCTCTAGTTGAATCTCTTCTGAAAATTTACTGTTTGAGATGACTGCCCAAGAATTGCAAAAGTGAATTTTATGTGTGCCACACCGCCTATATTTTGGGTTCTAATATTCCACCCAGATTTGGGTTTTTTTTAAAGCCAATTTACCATAATATAAGATTTACAATTGGTATGTTACATTATTTTTGTCATAGACGTTGTTGTCATAAATTTTCTGGCCCCAGATTGGTGGATTTCTTTATTCATGCAGTACAGGATGATAGAACACTTGCTTAAACTCCAATTTTGGCTTCTGCTACTGAGTTGTTTATTTTGTAATATTTTGTTTTGTTTTTCAATCTGCAAAATGTTTTATATACTACCTCTACTTTTAACATTCTTTATACATTTCTAAACACATAGAAGACATTTCAAATAAGGACCTAAGTTTGTTTTGCAACTTAAGTTTCTAAATGACCATGAGTAAATTATTTAGCCTAATTTCATCATCTGTCATAGGACAGTGTTGAATATTGATATTAACATGAGTGA
>PVKS010016499.1:0-43829 GCA_004027875.1 Aplodontia rufa | reverse complement strand
CTATAGTTTTGCCCCCTTTATCAAAGATCAAATAGTTAAGGATATGAGGGGTTGTCTCAGGATCTTCTATTCGGTTCCACTGGTCTTCGGTTCTGTTTTGATACCAAAATGTTTTTGCTACTACATCTCTGTAACATAATTTCAGGTCAGGGATTGAGATACCCCCTAATTCTTCCTTTCTATAGAGTAGTGTTTTGGCTAGTCTGGGTCTCCTATTGTTCCATATGAACTTGAGAATTACTTTATCTATATCTCTGAAAAATGCCATAGGTATCTTGATGGGGATTGCATTAAATCTGTAAAGGGTTTTGGGTAGAATGGCTATCTTTATTATATTGATTCTGCCTAACCATGAGCATGGAATGTTTTTCCATCTGCTCAGGTCTTCTGTAATTTCTTTTTTTAGTGTTTGATAATTTTCTTTGAACAGGTCTTTAATATCCTTTGTAAGGTTAATGCCCAAGTATTTCATTCTTTTGGAAGTGATGGTGAATGGGAGAGATTTTCTGATTTCTTCTTCTGTGGATTTGTTGTTGGTGTAAAGAAATGCTAGCGATTTGCTGGAGTTGATCTTGTAGCTAGCTACTTTGCTAAAATCACCTATGAGCTCTAGAAGTTTTCTGGCCGATGTTATTGGGTCTTGTAGGTATAAAATCATGTCGTCTGCAAATAGAGATAACTTGACTTCCTCTTTTCTTATACGTATACCTTTGATTTCCTTGTCTTGCCTGATAGCTCTGGCAAGGGTTTCAAGGACTATGTTGAACAAGAGTGGGGATAGCGGACAGCCTTGTCTCATACCTGAATTCAGTGGAAATGCTTTCAGTTTTTCTCCATTGAGGGTAATGTTGGCTATGGATCTGTCATAGATGGTTCTGACATAGTTAAAGTATCTTCCCTTGATCCCTATCTTTTCCAAAGTTTTGAGCATAAAGTGGTGTTGAATTTTATCAAATGCCTTCTCTGCATCAATTGAGATGATTATATGGTTTTTGTTTTTAATTCTGTTTATGTGGTGAATTACATTTATTGATTTGCGTATATTGAACCAGCTTTGTTTCCCTGGAATGAAGCCCACTTGATCGTAATGTATTATCTTTTTAATGGAAGCACATTCTTTTAGAAAACTGGGAGAAATACATTTGAGGAGGTTATCATTCTGTACACCATTGGTAAGTAGCTACCTTCATTTTTTATAACAGTTAAAAACTATACTTTATACACAAAAATTTTAAAGGATTCTTTAGTAGATTTACCTACTGTATTTCATGGAGTCCAATACTTTTTTCTTCTCAGATTTTATCATCTCCAAGACTGGAATGCATTTTTTTAATGTTTTTTTTAATTCAGAAATTTATTTGTTGAACAATCAAACAAGCTGGAATGCATTTTATAACTGACTGGAAAGTATTTCTTCTTTTTAGTGTTTTATAAAAGGGTATCTTATTATTGATCAGGCAAGAAAGATCACTGATAGTGAAATCTGCTAGGTGAATTGTTGGGGTATAGCACAGTCAGAAAATCTCAATGGGAATGTAAAATGGTGCAGCTGATACAGAAAAAAAGTATGGCAGTTCCTCAAAACAAATAAACAATAGTACCACTATACAGAATTAGAAAACAGAATATATACAGAAAATGGAATAATCATATGCTCTAGCTTGTCTATCTCTGGTTATATACCCAAAAGAACTAAAAACAAGAACTGTAAGCAAACAGGTACGATGTTGGACATTCAAGTATGTAGAGTGCGCACACACACTCACACATTATAGAACATTACTCAGCCTTAAAAAGAAAGAAAATTCTGACATATGTTATGACATGGATGACCCCCAGGGACATTATGCCAGGTGGACATCTGCATAGTTATATTAACCAGTCCTAACCCTGTCTGGCAGTGGAACACAAATTGAGCCATAGAGAGGCCAGGATTTGGAAGAGTAAGTAAGGGCAATAAAAGTTGAACTGACCCCCACCCTAGAGATTCAGGTATAATGATTAATGCCCCAACCTAAACAATGTGGCTATTTCCATTAAATGCAAATGCTTCATCAGTTATTCATATTTATTTGAAAAAACTTTAAACTTCAGAGCTGGGACTTCAGATATCAATTATTCCAGTATGATTTCTCAACTTCCCAAATGAAAGAAAAGAAGTTTAGAAGTCAGCCACAGAGCCATTGCTAGAATCTAGTTTTATCTACCTATCAGTGTCATGCTTCTTCCTTAGACACTGCCTTTTGTACTTGATTGCTTTCATCCTATTCTTGGAGTATAGGATATGAGGGTTTTTTTGGAGTGTGAAGGAGGGAAGGCAGGCAAGAAGAGGCCTAAACCGGAGAGCAGTAGGAGACTTAGAACCGCATAAGTGCAGTGGTATCAGGAACAAGGGCACTAGAAAAAAGGCAAAGTGAGAACATACATAGATAACCTTGGCCTATTTCAATCAAAATACTATTGCAGCTTGAGAGTGCCATCAGTGAGGACAGGGAGGGTGTAGTACTGGCCTAAAGACAAAAGGAAGAAACTTTCTTTTACAAGTCATGGCCTACAGGTGTCCGTTTACCTTAAAGCCAGTCTTGTCTAGCATGAGTCCATTTGTTACTATGAGCTGCTAAAAGAGTTCTCAATTGAATTTCACGCATTGTTCGTCTGAAAAAGTTTTAGAATGCACTGGAAACTCAACTCCCAATGAGAACTGAAGGAAGAGCAATAAGAGAAATCTCTGAAATCATTCTTACATGTCTCACATTCTCTGACCCAATTAAAAAAAAGTAACTAAAAAAGAGGCTCAAATTTCCTATATTATATTAATACTATTATATTACATAGATCTAATTCTAATAATTCATCACATTGATTAATGGTCATTGGATAAATAAGTGAATAAATAATGTAGTATATGAAAGAAAAGAGTAATGAGAAAAGGGAGCTAAAGATAGAAAACTTTGGAAAAATAATATTTGCAAAGAGGAAGTAATGGAAAATCAAGACAGGGAAGGTGAATTAGGAGATAGTAGTCTCCTAACGGATGCCAAGAGAAGAGAGAAAGACCAATAATAGTTTTGAATGTTTCATAAGAAATTCATTAAAATGAAGACTGAGAAAAAGGCAACAAACTGATGAATTCAAGAGGTCACTGGTGTCTCAAGACATGATTAGGGTTCAGGTGAGTAGAGTAAAAAGAAAGGATGGTAATCAGTCACTTCAGGAGTTATTATATCCAAATAGATAATTTAATGAGTCTACATTTGGCAGAACCAGATGAATAGTAAGATTTTATCCAATCCTTTTTGATGCTTAGAGAATTAGAGGGATTTGAGCATGCCAAGGAGAAAATGCAGTAGAAGACAGAGAAGAAAAAGAAAGATCATTAATAGGATAAGGTCTCTGGGATATGCTTGGAAGTCAGTATGACACTATTTCCAAGATAGGGTCTCAGAAACATCTCATTTCCATATAAAAATATATAGAATTTATATTAAATAGCAGGATCCCTGACAATATAAGCAAATACAAAATAAGAGTAGAAAGAAGTTTTATTTATTTTAAATGTGGTCTCACTATATAAACCAGGCTGGTTTCAAACACATGGGCTCAAGTGATCCCCCTGCCTCAGCATCTTGAGGGCTGTTTCTAAAGGTGTGCACCACCACATCTGGCTAAAACATACTTTGACTCTATTAAATAATGTTAATAATATCTTTTGGGGGGTTTTAAATAAAATTAAAATATAACTACAAATCATGGCAGCACTGACTTGGTAAGGGAGTAGACTAAAACTGGATTTTAATGAATTAAATAATCTTCAGATTTTTTTTTTTTTTTGCATTATTTGCCTGGCATGGTGGCTCACTCTTGTAATTCCAACAGTTCAGGAGGCAAAAGCAGGAGGACTACAGGTCTGAAGCCATCCTCAGCTACTTAGTAAGACCCCAAGCAACTTAGTGAGACCTTGTCTCAAAATAAAAACATAAAAAGGCTTGGAGATACAGCTCAGTGCTAAAGTGCCCCTTGGTTCAATCCCCAGTATAAAAAAGAAGAAAGAAAAAAGAAAAAAGTTTATATTATCACTTAAGAAATAGAAATAGAAGAGGGTTATAACTTCCATTCCAACTGAGGTAAAAAATGGAATGCTAGAAAAACAACAACAATCACAACCACCCATAATCCAAAGGGAAATAAGAAAGAATAGAAAAAGAAACCCAGAGAAATGATTAGAAAAGAATAAAGTAAGATGACAGGAATAAATAAAAATAACAACACAAACAGGTCCAATGTTCTGATTAAAACACAAATACTGTCAATGAATCAAAAACCAGAATCCAAGAATCTGTTGTTTCAAAAGACACATCTATAACTTACGGATACACAAAAGTTAAAAGGTTGTTAAAATATATGGCAGGCAAATACCAAAAGAAACTGAGGTAGCTACATTAACACTCAGACAAATGATCTTGAAGGTAAAAAGCATTCCTAGAGTTAAAAAGAAGCATTACATGATGGTAAATAGCTCAATTTACTAGAAAGATGTAACAATTTTAAATGTGTGTAAGCTTAATAAATTAGTCTCAAAATATATAAAGCAAGACCGACAAAAAAGAAAAAATTCATAACTGTACAGAAAAATTTTAATATATCTCCTTTAGTAACTGACAGATTAAATAGGTAGAAAATTCAGTAATCTTACAAAAATTTTAAGAAATATTTTGAAATTAGAACTAATGTATATTTACACACACACACATACATACACACACATACACACAATGTATACAAAATCCTGCTTGATCTAATGGATTCTACACTCTAATGCTACCAACTGTTCTGATGAATTTAGGAAAACTGACTTCATACTGTGCTGTAAAATAAGTATCAGTAAACTTTGAAGGATTATCATAGCTACAGTTGTCAGACTATAAGGCAATTAAGTTAGCAATAAAAATGAATGTAAAGGGAGCTGGAGCGGTGGCTCAGCAGTTACGGCGCTTGCCTGGCATGCACAAGTACATGAGTTCGAACCCTAGCACCACGTACACAATTAAGTCTCGGAGCAACGAAAGCCATGTGAAAAACTAAATAAAAAATTGATTCTGTCTCTCTCTCACTGTCCCCTCTTTCTAAAAAAAAAGAACGTAAAGTACTTAAAACTGTGCCTGGCATATTGTACTCACTGTTATTGGCACTAAGGCAAGGAGCAGCTCAGCAAATAACACTATAATGCAATTATCTTACTTGGCTGTCTCCTTTCTAAACTATGAGTGATTTGACAGCGTCTTTTTTAAAAATGATATGAATCGGGGCTGGAGTGGTGGCTCAGCAGTTTTGGCTCTTGCCTGGCAAGCACGAGGACCCGGGTTCGAACCCCAGCACCACGTACACAACTGAGTGTTGGAGCAACAAAGGCCATGTGAAAAACTCAATAAAGTTGTTTCTCTCTTTCTCTGTCTCTCTCACTGTCCCTCTCTCTTTAAAAAAAAAAAAAAAAGATATGAATCTCCTTGGGTTTCCCAGGCTGTCCTGGAATTCTTGGGCTCAAGTGTCCTGTCTCAGCTTCCCTAGTAGCTGGAACTATAGTGCATGCACCATGCATGGTTTGACAGCATTTTAACTGCAGTGAAAAAGAAACAGTATCAGTATTTATGGCAAGCTGTTGAAAGAGTCATGCCTTTTAGAATGTCACAAAGCCAAAAAATTAGTAAAAACTAATGATACTGTTGGGTCTTTGATTAATTTCCAGAATGAGTGTTCAGAATAAATAGAAGGATAAACTTTTGAATTACAATTTTCATTCATTCACAAATATTTACTGAGTACCTACTATGTGCTGGGCATGTTGTAGCAAAAGAACTCAGATAAACTATCTCAAGAAATAAACAGATGACAACTAAAACACATTTTAAAGAACCGAGACAGATTCATGGTTGAACAGGATTCATAATTTGAGGGACAACGATGTTCTTTCTTGATTTCTCTGTGGAGTCTAGCTGAAATCTGGTTAATGGTTATATAGATTTTAAATTGAATCAAGTGATATTTTATTTTAAATTAAAAATACTAGCTTCAGATACTCAAATAATGTCTCTTTCTGAGCACATGTGCTAGAGACAGGACTGGAAATGGAGAAATGAAATATCAATCAATGAGAATTCCTTTAGAAGAGAATGATAAAATCATCTGAAATATGACTGGTGTTTGGAAGGAGGCACAAGGACCCGGGTTCCATGTCCAACAACACAGAAAAAAAAAAAAGTGACTCTGAAGGCAGTCATTATCTTGGAGTCATGTTTACAGGTTTTTATTTTAAAATAAAAAATACAGCCAGGGCATGCAGATAAATACTACACCTTTTTACTTATGTGGTATCCCTCATGGTTTCCACCATTTCCACAGATTTAAAAAATAATCCCAGAATACAGCAAAAGCTGTGAATCTTTATTCTTCATCCCCTTAGGACACTGCTATGCACAAGAATGTCATCTGTGTCCTAGCACATCTGAATTTCTTTAACAGAAATGCCTTGCATGTTTCTGAAGTCTGTCATGAGGCCCAAGGCAATAAAGTTCAACAGACTTGAGCTGTAATCTTCTCCCGAGGAAATGGCTGGAATGCCAAGATGCCTTTTGACTTTGATTTCACAGCAGGGCTTCATTTGTAATGATGCTGTCCAAACTTTAAATGACAACAGCTGTGATATGAAACTCCATATACTCATTTATAAAAATTTCCCACAATTAAAAAAATTAAACAATGGGGGATTTCAATCCATGACCAATTAGCAGGACTAAGCAATCATAAAACATTTAGACTAGAAAGAGCTATTTATTATCTTACAAAATGTTTATACACTGTAGTGCATGTCTAAAACCTGTGCACCAAACGCTGATTGCAAAATATAAATATGAAATTCTTTGCAAATCACGTTAGAGACATTCTAAGTTAATTAGGTTGAAAGATGGAAAATTTTTAAAACAATAAGACTCTAAGTATTGACAAAGCAATTGCATTCCAGAGGAGTGCAGTTATCTGTTGGGGAATCAGTCCATAAGTACACATCCTGAAGTCCCCTGTGCTTTGGCTACATAATAGCATTGTAGTTACAAACATACCAGGCAATTTATAAACTTGCAAGGGCTTGAATACTCATATATGTTTTATTCTGAACTTTGCTATGTAATTTACCTTTAATTTTCCTGCTACAATTGAAGAGTGTGCCTTGCAACCTTAATTTTCCATTATCCTCAATTACTTCATACCTTCAACCTACGTATCTTTGAACTGTCATGGCCAAGATTCCCATTTCATAGAACTTTGGAATTTCTCAAAAATGTTGTATTTAAATACTTTTAAAAATAAGATAAAATATACATTGTGTTTCCAAACTGATTTTCCTTTAGAATTTAGATTAGACATAGGTCAGGAAAAAATGTTTTTAATTGTCAAAACATTGAAAACATTTGTATTTTCTACTTAGGGACAAAAACTTAAAAACATGGGGCTGGGATGGTGGCTCAGGGGTTACAGTGCTTGCCTGGCATGAGTGATGATGTGGTTTTGAACCCTAGCACCACCTATTCAACAAAGTGTTGGAGCAACAAAAGTCACATGAAAAACTAAATAAAACTGATTCTTTTTCTCCCTTTCTCTTAAAAAAATTAAAAACAAAAATACCTCTTTTCTCTCATGTTAAAAAAATTTCAGTCATATTTTTACTGTTATAGGATAATGACCAAACTCTTTTTTTTTTTTTTTTAAGAGAGAGGGACAGTGAGAGAGACAGAGAAAGAGAGAAACAACTTTATTTAGTTTTTCACACGGCCTTTGTTGCGCCAACACTCAGTTGTGTACATGGTGCTGGGGTTTGAACCTGGGTCTTCGTGCTTGCCAGGCAAGCGCCGAAACTGCTGAGCCACCGCTCCAGCCCATGACCAAACTCTTTTGCCAGGCTTGTAAACCTCTCATAGTGCGGGCTCAGGTGGTGTGGACCCACCTCAACATCCATGGGGTCATATGTTCTGCTACAAGCTGCTGCTCTAGTTATCCAGCTTTATTCACCATCTTCTATTCCACATCATACTCATTCCTACTACATTAATATCCCTAAGAAGTCTATCCATGAATTGCTTTGTCATTTATGTATTTTTTTTCCTTGCATGGTACTTTCACGTGTATGGCTCCATATTTTCCCACTCTTTCCAAGTACAATGGCATGCACAAAACAGGCAAAAGAATTTTTACTAGTTTCAGTTTCAGGTTATGTTTTAACAGTATAAACTTCTAAAACCATACAGTATGTATTGCAATTCTGAACACTATGGTTACTTATATGTACTCACTATGATAGAAGATGAATGCTAGGCTTGACAAATCATATCAAGCTTTGGTTTAAGTTCTTTGAGCTGACCAAGTCTGTTTCAATTTTACTGAAACTCGAACACTATACCGAGCACATGGTAATAACAGCTAACATTTATTGAGTGCTTACAATCAGACATATTCTAAGTATGAACTTACATAAATTATTTCATTTAATTTTCATAAATTTCTATGAGATATATATTATAATTACTTACATTTTGTTGGTGAAAGGACTGAGCCTCTAAAACTTAAATTATTTGCCTGAGATTACATAGCTACAAATGGCAGAGCTAGAATTAAAACCTAAGTAGTATGACTCCATTATTTTTGCTTTAAACCTCTCTGTTCTTGTGCCTCTCAAATGCATTAGGGTATCAAACTAAATCTAAAAATGGCATCCGTAAACACATATAATTGATACAAGAGAATATTAAATTCAACACTTACCTCATATCATTTATAAAAATTAACTCAAATTGGAGACCAAAATGTAAGAGCTTTAGTTATAACACTTCAGAAGGAAACAGGGGAAATTATTCTGTGAACATAGAACAGGCAGAAATTTCAAACCATAAAGAAAAAAGTAATAAATTGGACTTAATAAAAATTAAAACTTCTGTTTCACAAAATATACTGTTGAGCTGTGGATGTGTCTTAAGTGGCAGAGTGCTTGCCTAACATGTGCAAGGACATGGGTTCAACTTCCAGTAGAAACACTTCCACACCCACACAGAAAAATTGAAAATCTATTAGGAGAGAATATTGGTAAAACATATCTGATAAAGAACTTATATCCAAAAATATTTAAAGAATTCTTGTAAAAGACAAATAAATGCCTGTGCATTTCATGTTCTTCCCCCTGCCTGAGGCCAGGCCACACCCATATCCTCTATGGGTAATCTTCCTCCATCCACCTTCATCTACATCAAGGTCCATTGGGAAATGATTAGAAAAGAATAAAGTAAGATGACAGGAATAAATAAAAATAATAGCACAAATAGGTCCAATGTTTTGATTAAAACACAAAGACTGTCACTGAATCAAAAACCAGATTCTAAGAATCTGTTGTTTAAAAAGACACATCAGATTGGCAAAAATGAAGAAAATAAATAATAATAGATGATGGAGGGGTAGTGGAGAGATAGGCATACTAGCACATTGTTGGTGGAACTGCAGACTGGTACAGCCCCTCTGGAAAGCAGTGTGGAGAATCCTCAAAAAACTAGGGATGAACCCACTGTATAATCCTGCTATTCCTTTCCTGGGTATTTTTCCAGAGGATTTAGAATCAGCACATTACAGTGACACAGCGAAATCTATGTTCATAGCAGCTCAATTTACAATAGCTAAATTATGGAAACAACCCAGATGTCCCTCACTGGATGAATGGATCCACAAACTGTGGTACATGTATACCATGGAGTTTTACTCAACAATTAGGAACAATGATATTGCAGCCTTTTAAGGTAAATGGATAGCTATGGAAGAAATTATGTTGAGTGAAATCAGCATAACCCAGAGAACCAAGGGATGAATGTCTTCAGTCTGTGGAGACTGGAGCTAGACCCTGGCCATTGAGAAAGGAGGTCTATTCTCATGTATAACCTAAGGCATTTGTAGAGATGTATTGGGAAGAAGAAGGGAGGGAGGGATAAAGGTGGTTAATTGGGGGGAGCTCTTGGGCGTAAATCTAATTTTCAGAATTTATATATATATATTACATTGTTTCATTAGAAGCATATTTGATTGTTCAGCAAATAAATTTCTTAAAAAAAAAGTAGGGATTTCGTAAAGTCGCCTGGTATCCTTGGGAGTTCATACATAGAAGTTGATCTACAGCAGGAGGAAGAGGACTACACAGCCTGTGAAGAGTGAGGCCAGCAAGGAGATAAGGTGCTCTTTATAGATTATCCAAGTGTACTTGGTGGAGGTTACCTAATAAACGTCTAAGAAGCACATGGTGAAGAACATGCCTGTGTCCAGAAGCAGCAAGGTCAGATGGGGGAAGACAGCTAGGTTGACTGGGCTGGTGTATCTCTTCATGGCCTCAAGTTTCATTTTGCCTGGGACAGGGCAAGTTGTTGCTCTGCTACCTTCCAAATGCCATTTCTTTATGATCTCCAGTCTCTTATTGCTCCTTACCTTGTTTTAAAATTACATTAACTGCATAGCTTCCCCAATAAGTCATATGCCCTTTTCAGATCAATGATCATGTCATACATAATAGATATTCAATGAACATTACAAAGCAAAAGAATGGTTTCTCAAAAAAGGAAAATTGAAAGTATTTTCACAAAATACAGTTATATTAGAAAAGAGTATCAGCATAGAGAGCAGACTGTGCCCTGCTCTAAGTTACTCCATGATGTACAGAACACTAGTTTTCAGGCTGTGCCTAACCATGAATTATCTCATATTGTAAAGTAGTAGTTTTCAGGAGTTTCTCCATTTTGACTATAAATACTGAGGTAGAATGACTCTACACCTTGTTCATACAAGTCAACAAGTAGCATCTGCCTGGTACAACCATAAGACACGAGTTGATACCTAAATTGTGCTAATAAAAATGTCCAATTGTGAATTTATTGAATTAAATCAGAAGCACATGGATTCAGAGGTACAGAAAAACCAGGTCCACAAAAAAAAAAAAAATACACTGGAGAAAAGACAGTCTTCGTCTTCTTCTTCTTCTTTTTTTTTTTTGTAAAGAGGGAGGGAGGGAGAGAGAAAAGACAGAATCAATTTTATTTATTTTTTCGTCTGGTTTTATTTTCTCTGATATTTAGTTGTGTATGTGGTGCTGGGGTTTGAACCCGGATCCTCATGCACTCTACCACTCTACTGCTGAGCCACTGCTCCAGCCCCAAAAGACAGCCTTTTTAAGAAAATGATGCTGGGAAAACTGGTTATCCATATATAGAAGAATTAAACTAAACCCTTTCTCTCACCCTGCACAAAAGTCAACTCAAAATGCATAAAAGACCTTGGAATTACACCAGAAACTATTCAACTTCTAGACGAAAATGCAGGTTTAACACTCCAGCTTTTAGGTACAGGCAATGACTTTCTCAACAGGATCCTCAAAGCTCAGGAAATAATGACAAGAGTTAAATGCAACAGTATCAAATGAAAAAGCTTCTGCGCAACAAAGGAAACAGGAATATGAAGAGAGAATCCACAGAATGGGAGAAAGCTTTTGTTAGCTAGTCTTCTGACAGAGGATTAATACCTAGAACATATAAAGAGCTCAAAGAACTTTACAACAACAACCCAATTAGTAAGTGGGCAAACAAGTTAAACAAAACACCTCTCAAAAGAAGAAATACAAATGGCCAACAAATACATGAAAAAATGTTCAACATCATTAGCAATTAGGGAACTGAAAATCAAAACTACACTAGAATTTCAACTCACCAGTCAGAATGGCAGTTATCAAGAATCCAAATGATAATAAATACTGGATAGGATATGGAGAAAAGGGAACATTTTTATATTGTTGGTGAGACTGTAAATTAAAATAATCATGATGGAAATCAAAACACTAAGCATGGAATCACCATATGATCTAGCTATACCACTCCTTGGTATTTATCCTGAAAAATTAAAATCATCTTACTACAGTGATATATGCATATCCATGTTTATAGCAGCATGATTCATAATAGCCAAACTACAGAACCAGCCGAGGTGTCCACCAATGGATGAATAGATAAAAAAAAAGTGGTATATGTACACAATAGGGTTTTATTCAATCATAAAGAAAAATGAAATTATGGCATATAAAGGAAAATGGATGGAACTAGAGACCATCATTTAAGCAAAATCAGTCAAACTCAGAAGGTTAATGGTCATGTGTTTTCTCTCATATGCTGAAGCTACAGAGGACAAAAGAAAAGAAAGGTGGTAATAAGTCTCCCCAAAATCAAAAGAAGATAATTAGGGGAAAGGGACCAAGGAGTTGTAGGTGGGAAGGGCTATTGGTCAAATTATATTTTATAATGTGTGCATATATGAATATGTAACAACAAATTCCATTAATTTGTACAACTATAATGTACTAGTAAAAAATGTGGGAGGGGGAAGAAAAAACAGGTCATGAGCTTATCAAACACATTAGACCACCGAATGATGCAACTCCCTCACCTGAGACCCATAAAAGGAGAAGCATTCCGAGACTGGATAAAGCTACACCCTGACACCATCACCTGGTCTCTCATCACAAGCCCTGCCCAGGAAATCTGCCACAAGAAAAAACCTACAATTCTGTCCCCAGGCTTCAGTTCAGTGTGGCTTCTCCTGCATGCAATGACAATGACATATGACCTACACCTAGCTAACACTTCAAGTGGACACTCTGAAACTGCCATTAGTCTAGATCCTGGTCTAGAATAAGTTCCATGCTTTGATGGCTCTACACTCTAAATCTCTAAGTCCTTCAGTTGGTTCATAATTTTATCTGACCACTTGAAGTGATTCTTGCATTTATATTTGCTCTCTGCTTTTGCTCCCATGGTTGCCTCTGGAACTCCTGTGGCCACTGGAAACTTTTCTCAGTCGTTCTGTCTGTCTGTCTGTCTGTCTATCTATTTATCTATCTGGCATCATCATCATCATCTATAAACTGTGTGAAGTATGATGTATGACTTGAGTGTTACAGATACTAGTAATTAAGACTAGAATAAAAGAACCTGTGATTTTCCAGCTTATGACTATCAGGTGACCACAAGTACTCTGTGAATGAACAGCAAGCTACACAAGGGTGTAGCTTGTGAGTTTACTGTGACTCAATTAATTCTAACATTGTGGGAAGATACAAATGTGTTTGGTCTATGTTAATGGCATAGCTTGCTCATCACAGGATAGTGATAATATTATAAAATAAAAACAGTTCTCAAGTATGTAATATTTTCAAGCTAAGGAACTCATTTTATCCCATTTTTATCATTTAGTTTGGAGGGCTTCAGCTTTCTGTTATGCTGGTTTTATATTTTTCCCTGTACCTTGGAAGCAAGACAATAAAACATGACTTATCATCTATCTTGAGGCTCTTGTTGTAAAAACACTCAAATCTACTGAGAGATTAAGTTGTAATGCCCTGTACTCTGGGCATTTTTTTCAGAAGTTATCTTATTAACAACCTGTACCTCAGAATCTATATTAATTATTGGCATAATGTCTAGATCTAGGTCTTCCCACTAAAAATACTATCATTCCTGACAGAAGTAGGATGGCAGATTAAAGAAAGTGGTAATTAATGGCTTTAATAAATGGTGCTGAGACAATTGGGCACACATTTGAAAAAAATGCAACTGGATTCCTACTCAAAATAAATATGAAATCCTTTCCAGGGTGTATTAAAGATAAATGATAATACAAAAGAATGTGCTCATGACTTTAGGTTAGGGAAATATTTCTTTCTTTTCTTTTCTTTTTTAAGTGCTGGGAATTGAACTCAAGGATTTGAGCATGTTAGGCAAGTGCTTTAATCCTGAGCTACCTCCCCAGTTCACAGGGGAATAATTCTTAAGATACAAAAACAGCAGTCATAAAGATTAACAAATTCAATAAAATTAAACTTTAGAAAAGTATTTTTAAGTCAACATATATAAGACAAGTCATAGCACAGAATATTTCTAAAACATATAACAAAGAATAAATCTCCAAAATGCACAAAGAATTACTCTAAAACACTGAGAATGAAAGAAATAAATCAGGAAAAGTTGGGAAAAAAATATAAACAGGTACTTAAAAAAAAAAAAGAAAACTATAATGGCCAATAAACATATTAAAGAGTACTCCACTAGAGTAGTAAATGCAAATTATGATCACAAAAATATGGCTGTACATAGCAATCAGACTGGAAAAAAGAAGATTGAGAAAACAAGTGTTGATATCAAGTAAAATTAGTTTCTATTGGAAGCAAATTTAGTATAATCCCTTAAGAAAAAAATTTGACCTCATTTAATAAAGTTGTACATATACATATCCCATGACCTAGGAGGTATAGTCTCTAAAACTTATAAACATATGTACTAAGATTATATACCAACAATATTCTTAACAGCACTGTTTTAAAAAACCAAGACTCAGAAACAACCCAAATGTCCATATTTGTTTGAATGAATAAAATGTATAGTGATACAATGAAATGCTACATAAAATTTAAACAAGTGAATTATAGCTGTATCCAATGTCATGGATGAATTTTTCTAAACATAATTAAGAAAAAAAGGTTACTACATTTTTTATTCTCTGCAATAAAAAGAACTTATAAGACAAATATGACTTGAATTTATTCATGGAAGTGGCTTAGAATGTAATTTATGCATGCATTTGAACGTGACTACCAAATGCCAAACACAATTTTGATCCAAAGAATCAAGAATACAACATCACCACTATCATTGTCATGAGTCATCATTGCCAACACGATTGTCATCACTTCCATACCACCATTGGTATTATCAGTCACTATTTAAATGTCTATTCTAGATTAACATTGGTCTCTATCTCCATTTAGTCCATCAAATTATATCAAGGTAAACATGTGCCAATATTGTAATATATAATATTTCATACTATAATACAGTGATATGAAATAACTGCTTAAGCCAGTTACAGTGACAAAAGAAAATCAGATCAAGTGAAAAAGAGATTACTTGATTAGAATGATATAATAAATGTGTAAAAGAAACTGATTTGATATGAGAAGATTTTTAAAAATCCTTCTGAAAAACTAATGAAGACTTTGAGAGTTTTTCCAAAAACTGATAAGGCTATAAGACCCAAGTGCAGAGTAAGTTATCATATAATTTTGTTAGAAAAATTACTTTAAATACCTCCCTCAAATAGAATACTGATCCATACTTTTGCACATGATTAAAACAATAACCTCAATATTTGTTAAAATAAAATGAAACAGATTTTTATAACCTCTTAAATCAATGTACCAAACAACCCCAACCCCCACCTCTTTTTCACTACTTGGTGTGAAATTTTACTACCTGTTTTAAATGGATTCACTGGTAGTGACAGTGAAATTTAGTGCCACTCTTGATTATCTAAAAGATGCAGGAGTGAGGGTCACTGTCACATCACTATTTAATTCTCCATTATGGTGTCTACAGAAAATAGGCAGATCCTAGAAAATGAAAATGGATTATAGCACATCCAATGAAGCAAGGCTCCAACTGCAATGACACAATAAAGATGTGTCATCTTTGCTAGAGCAGATTATCACAACCTCAGACAAGCAACCACTGATTTGGTCAATGTCTTCCTTTCTATCCCTATTAGAGAAGAGGATCAGAAACAGTCTGCATTCATATGAAATGCACAATGGTAAATAAACACTGACAGTTTTGTCTCAAGGATATGTTAAACAAGTGCTTTCCAGGGCTGAAGCAGTGGCTCAGCGTTTAGGGTGCTTGCCTGGCATGTGTGAGGAACCCAGTTCGAACCCCAGCACCACATACACAAGAAAGCATTGGAGAAACAAAAACCAGATAAAAATAAATAAAACTGATTCTCTCTCTTTCTCTTAAGAAAAAAAAAATGAAGTGCTTTCTAATTAAAATTCAGTCCGAAGAGGAGATGTAATCACCCTCCCTCCACCTTGTAACTTCTGCCTCTGCCTATGCCTCTGGGAGTTGAAGTTTCCAGAGGAGTCACCAGTGGTATTGAGAACATACTAGAGAGGCTTTCTGAATGAACTACCACGTTCCCCATTAGCTCAGCTTGAGTCACCAAATAATGTCACCTGAAATGTCACCAGTATTTAACGAGACATCTAATGTTGAAAGAAAGCAAGACTTAAGTGAAGATCAGGAAAGAGAGAAACCAAGATTAGATGAAGGGATTGAACCAGTATCTAAATGACAAATGAAGAAGCTAATAAAACAAAAACAATGGGAAGAATAAGAACTTCACAAACAAAAGCGGAAAGAAAAAGGCAAGAGAAAGAAATTTGAGTGACAATGTCAACTGGAATCAAACTCAGATGGAAATGACAGAAAACATATTTGAAGACACGTTGTTCACCATATACTTCACCTTAATCACTGACTACAGTTTTGATGATTTGATATTAAAATGACATTAAGAAACTTCATAAGCAAATCCAAAGATGTTATGCAGAAAACCAATGAGCACTGCATCCTGTGCAGCTTACCTGACAAGCCATGGAGGCCAATTGAAAAAGAACGTGGATGAAAATGACAAAGAATGGGTCAACTGGCAGGATATCCACATCCCTGCTGAGTTTTACCACACCTTTGAAGAAGAATTAATACCTCTCCTTATTAAGCTATTCCAAGAAATCAAAAAAGAGGGAACTCTCCCAAACATTTTTTATCAAGCAACCATAACTCTGATACCAAAATCCAACAAAGACACATCAAAAAACAAAAAAATAGAGACCAATATCCTTGATGAACACTGATGCAAGAATCCTTAATAAAGTTCAAAAACACATCAAGAAGACAATTCATCACAATCAAGTGGGCTTCATTCCACATATAGAAGGATGGTTCAACATATGCAAATCAATAAATGTGATTCATCACTTAAACAGAATTAAGGACAAAAACCATATGATCATCTCAATAGACACAGAAAAGACCTTTGATAAAATCCAGCATCCATCTATGCTCCAAACTCTAGAGAAAACAGGGATTAAAGGAACAACTTAACTTTGTGAAGGCCGCATATGCCAAAACTTCAGCTATAGTATAATACTAAATGGAGAAAAGCTGAAAGCCTTTCCACTAAACTCAGGAACAAGATATATTCAATATAGTCCTAGAGACCCTGGCTGAAGCAATTAGGCAAGAAAAGGAAGTCAAAGAGATAAGAATAGGAAGAAAGGAAGTCAAACTATCCCTTTTTGCTGATGACATGATCCTATATCTGGTAGATCCAAAAACTCCACTAAAAACTGCTAGAGCTTATAAACAGATTTGGCAAAGTAGTAGCCTATAAGATCAACACCCACAAATCAATAGCTTTCCTATACGCTATTAGGGCAGAAGAAGAAATCAGGAAATTGGTCCCATTCACAACATCCTGTAAAAGAATAAAATACTTGGGAATTAATCTAACAAGAGAACTAGAAGACCTCTACAAGGAAAATTATCAAACACTGAAAACAGAAATTGCAGAGGACCTGAGAAGAGGGAAAGCTGCTGCACGCTCTTGGTTAGGCAGAATTAACATAATTAAAATGGCCAATCTGCCAAAAGCACTGCACAGACTCAATGCAATCCCCATCAAGATTCCAATGTCATTCTTTACTTATACAGAAAAAGCAATTCTAAATTCATTTGGGACAACAAGAAACCCAAAATAGCCAAAACATTACTAAGCAAGAAAGACAAAATGGGTGGTTTTGCAATACCAGATCTAAAATTATATTATAGAACTACAGTATTAAAAACAGCATGGTATTGGTATCAAAATAGGAATGAAGACCAATGGAATATAAGAGAAGACTCTCAGACAAACCCATAAATCTTAAAACATCTGATCTTTGATAAAGGGGGGCAAAATACTACATGGAGGAGAGGCAGCCTATTCAACAAATGGTGCTGGACAAATTGGACAGCCACTTGCAGAAAATTGAAATTAGATCCTTATCTCTCACCTTGCACAAAAATCAAATCTAAATAGATCAAGGAATTAGGAATTAAACTAGCTACCACACAACTGTTAGAAGAAAAATTAGGACCAGTACTCTAGCATATAGGAATTGGTAATGACTTCCTCAATGAGACTCCCAAAGGGAAATTAAAGTCAAGAATTAATAAGTTGGATGCCACTAAATTACAAAGCTTTTGCTTAGCCAAGGAAGTAGACAAAACAGTTAAGAGGTAACCTGCAGAATGGGAGAGAGTCATGGCCGGTGATCCCTCTGACAGGGGACTAATCTCCAAAACTTACAAAGAACTCAAAAAACTCAACAACAAAAACACAAACAATCTGATCAATATACAGGCCAGAGCTAAACAGAAACTTCTCAACAGAGGAAATTCAGCAAGCCAATGAATACATGAGAAAGTGTTCTAAATCCCTGGTAATCATAGAAATGCAAATCAAAACTACCTTAAGATTTCAACTCATTCCAGTCATACTGGCAAAGATGAAGAATACAAACAATAACAAATGCTGGAGGGGTTGTGTTGAGATAGGAACACTAGCACACGGTTGGTGGAATTGCAGACTGGTACAGCCGCTCTGGAAAGCAGTGTGAAGACTTCTCAAAAAATAAGGGTTGGATCCACCATATGATCCAGCTATCCCTCTTCTGGGCATTTTCCCAGAGGACTTAGAATTAGCACATTACAGTGACACAACAAAATCTACGTTTATAGCAGCTCAATTTACAATAGCTAAATTATGGAACCAACTCAGATGCCCCTCACTGGATGAATGGATCCAAAAGCTCTGGTATATATAAAATGGAGTTCTACTCAGCTATTAGAAACAATGATTTTGCATCCATTGAAGGTAAATGAATGGCAATGGAAGAAATCATGCTGAGTGAAGTTAGCCAAACCCAGAGTCAAGGGTCAGAAGTTTTCCCTCATTTCTGGAGGCTGGAGCTAAACAAAGGCTTGGGGGAAATGTAGACAAACTCATGTATTAGAACCATAGAATGCAACATGTCAATATTTATGAGATACAGTTGCAAGATACTGCATAAGATATTTGAACAAGCTATACTGCATGCATTTACAAAAATACAAATGTTTAATCCTATTATCAAATATACAGAAAAATAACAACGGATGATAGGAAAGGAGAAGGGGAAATGTTGGAACTGAGATAAGGCAAGAATTTATAAGTATGTCACTGTATATACTCTAGTCATGTACATAAAAATATTCTTCATAGGTGTAAGACTTATGTCATTGTACTTGGGTATTTTAGGAAAAATATAGGACCCAGAAGAGAGGGAAAGGATCAGGGGACAGGACGAGGAAGGTAAAGGGATGGAGGGGGAAGGGGGATATTGACCAAATTGTACTGCCGTATTGTGTGCATCTAGGAATATGTGACAACAAATTCCATCATTATGTACAACTATAATGCACTAATAAAAAAGAATAATTAAAAAAAAGAAACATTTTTAATGGGATGGAAGAAGAATGCCATTAAAGGAAGCTATGATTGCCACAAGGGAGTTCGGACTTCTAGTGTCTAGGGACCAGCAAACAAGAAGAGAGTCATCAAACCAGAATGACAGGTGGAAGCAGGCCTGCTACTATTACAAAACAGGAGCAAAGAGGAGTGTGTTTGGTACTCAGGTAAGTCTTAGGACACTTGTTCCTATGTTTTTTTTTGGCCTAATTTTGATGGACCATGAAGAAGAGCAACAATCCTGGGCTGAGATTAGGATTAGGGTTTAGGTCATGTAGCCAAGAAAACACTGGGAAGAATAGAGTTGTAGGTAGGATTAGGAGAATCTGAAATGGACAGTAGGGAAGGTAGATGATAAGTAATATCAGTTGTAGTAGTAGGGGCTAAAGATTTTTCCTCTTACCTTCTTCTAAATTACCTCCAGCAAGAGAGACACACTGGAAGGCTGAAGGAATGTTCTTGAATACATATGAAGTGGATTTAGCCAGCACAAGGAGATGTGTGTGAATGTGGTAATGCCCTATTCAGATCCCCTTTCAAAGTCTTGTCCCATGACTGTGAAGAGCTATCAACAACTCTTTCTGGGAAAGCCCATATTCAATGACCCATCAAGGTAAAAACATCTAACATTTTGGCTTAATGTATGACAGCTCCAGTTGGAACTGTGGATTTAGAAAGGCTCTCATTTGGTCCTTGGCCCCACAACACTGCTTGGCTTTGCCTTCTGCCCAATTCTACTTCTTTTCCTGAGTTTCACACGTATTGATCTCAAGAGCACTCCCTAACAAACATCCTTGGTACTATGTCTGAGAATCTATTTGCAATCTCAAACAACTTCCTAAAAAGTGGTAGCACACAGTTTTGCTGCAGATCCTGTTTTCTGGGAAACTCATGCTAGGATGGATTTGCAGTTTGAAAACATCACTATGGCTACAAGATGGTGACTGGGATTGGGGGTGGCATGAAAAACAAGAATGGGTGTGAGGGAGATTAAGAGGGTAGATTAGAGGAATGCTGCACTTCCAGTTGCTCTGTGACTTGGGATTCAGCAAGGTGGGTGAAAGAGGGATTTCACTAAAATTTAATACTGGACAGGGAATGTCTTATAGACTCAGAAAATTGGGTGCACTGAACAAAGAACAAGAAAATACGTTGGAGCCAAGCCAGTTGCGGCAGTGATGCTGGTTTACCACAAAGAAGTGGGATAACATAAAGAAACACAATGGAAAGATTTGGCACAAAAAAACCTGAAGATCGGAAAAGCAGTCTGAATTTGACTGATTCAGAGGCTGCATAGTGAACTGGTGTTTGAAAGAGCTCTGTATTTCTCAACTGGCAAACAGAGCTGGGATGGGAGCCATCTTGAGGAGACCACACTGCAGCTTCTGGTGACGCAGCAGGGAGATCACAGCAAACATTAAAATGCTTCACTATCCTGACAACTAACATGGCCTAGGATGTACCTAGAAGAACATGAGTGAAACAGGCATAAATAAGATTGTACCCAAAGGGATCAGAGTCAGAAAAATGAAAGAGTCCAATTTAAATGCTTTCCTTTTGAGTCAGGTTGCTCATGTGACCAGTCGGAGAGGGTTTGGAATCTGAACAGGCGAGTATGAATACACTCAGGGACTAAATCCTGCAAAAGCTGTTTGTGGGCAGCAGTGTGTTTGGAGGACGGGCTCCCCTACCCTGAAAGTAGAATTCTTGGGAGACTACTGAGATTCAGACTCCCAGCAGAGATCATCATCTACCTGGCCGTAGAGGTGTGTTGATCTAATCTTTCTAGAGCAGATACCACCCCCAAAAGTCCCTAGAGCTTGATCTGACCTAAGTCCCAGCTTCCTGATGGCCTTCATAGAATGCTACAGCTGTTCCACCCTATGCATCAAAATGGTCATCTGGACAAAACTCCAATGGACAGTATTTCTCATTCTATCCTCCTTATAGTGGTAAGAAGGGAAGCTGAGAGCTATTCAATCAGCTTTGGCTGTAGTCCTCTCCATATGTAGATCAGAGAGCAATACAAAAAGTGGAAGGGGAGCTGGAGTGGTGGCTCAGCAGTTACGGCGCTTACCTGGCATGTGCAAGTATGTGAGTTCGAACCCCAGCACCACGTACACAGCAAAGTCTCAGAACAGCAAGGGCCACGTGAAAAACTAAATAAAAATTGATTCTCTCTGTCTCTCTCACTGTCCCCTTTTTCTTTAAAAAAAAAAAAAAAAAGGGAAGGGTTAACAGCCCTCAGGCCTTGGTTTCTCTCTCTAGCCCTCTCAGTACATAGGTTAAGAAGAAATGGAGGGCTGGAGCGGTGGCTCAGCGGTTTCGGCGCTTGCCTGGCAAACGCGAGGACCCGGGTTCAAACCCCAGCACCATGTACACAACTAAGTGTCGGAGCAACTAAAGCCATGTGAAAAAACTGAATAAAGTTGTTTCTCTCTTTCTCTGTCTCTCTCACTGTCCTTCTTTCTAAAAAAAAAAAAAAGAAGAAATGGAAAGAAAGACAACTGGTTATAGGCAGAGACTATCAATTCTCATCAACTGTTCTGACCACCTCAGCAGAGATGATTTCTTCATTTTCCATTAAGAATTTTCTCCCCTCTCTCCCCCCACTCTCTGTATTCTTCTATGTTGACTGGGCTCCCCCCACCCATTTTTAGAATTTTTAAATATAGTTATTTTTCCTTGCCCTGTCTTTTGAGGGTTAGGGTTTTGGGGTATATATTTTGTTTGTTTGTCTTCCGTCCTTTCTTCTCCCATTAATGGCCAAATTCTCTCATCTGGCTCTCCCTTTACTTTGTTGTTCTTTATAACCATCACTTGCTACATCTTTTCTTCATTCTCTCTGTCCACATTTTGAACATTCTACACTCTTCTACCTTCCCATCACATTTTCTTTTCTTGAGAGAGAATCAATTTTATTTAGTTTTTCATGTGGCTTTCATTGCTCTAATACTTCATTGTACATGTGGTGCTGGAGTTTGAACCTGTGTCCTCGTGCATGCCAGGCAAGCACTGTAACCACTGAGCCACTGCTTCAGCCTTTCTTTTCTCTTAATAAACTGTATTTTTACCATCTTTTAGAACTATCTGGTTTATATAACGCCTACCCCCACCATTCATGTTGTTGCAATTGTTACTGCTATGCATGACATAGTTGACACCTGCTGTTTACTCTAGTTCATGATTATTTACTGTTTATGCTTTTGGCAATTGCTGACCTCAGCATTCCTGCTTTTGTGGTAATTAGTATAGTAGATGTCATCATAGGCACCAGGTATTTATTTTAATGCTGCATATTGCTTACATTGGTTGTTGCTATTGTTTCCCTCTTTTCGGTGAAGTACTTGGAATCTATAGGGACACTACAAGTTCACAGTGTAAAGACTCTCCTGCTGAACTAAACTCAGTCAAAAGACAGCATACCTTGCTCCACATACAAAACAGTGGCACTCAAACTTCAGCTACACTTTAATACAAAGAATAGAAGAGACAAAACCCCAAACTAATAACAGGCCCCAAATAGGAATGGCTCAGGTTCTACTCACAGAATCTACTCCTACGGCAAAAAAACACAAAGGATATGAATACAAAAATCTATGAGGGGGTATCAATCTAGATGATTCAAGGACACTCTTGCAAGAGAAGGCTATGCCCTAAAAAGGCCCATCCCAACAGATATGTAAAACCCAACACAGGAATACAAGAAATATAAAAACAAGTTAACATAATACCTCTTAAAGATCATGATTTACCTGCAACTGATTCCAAAGATATTGAAGTGGATGAAATATTAAAGAATTCAAAAGAATGATTATAAAATGACCATAAGAATACAGAAAAACAAATGAATTAACAAAGTCAGTATAGGATTTGAATGAAAAGTTCAATAAGGAGATAGAAATACTGAAAAAATAATAAAATGGAAATCTTGGAAATGAAAGACACAATAAATCAAGTAAAATGTTCAGCTGAAAGTCTCCCTAATAGAGCAGACAATGCTGAAGATAGAATCTCAGAGCTGGAAGGCAAAGTGGCTAGTTTTAAACATCCAGTCACTACTAAATGAAAGAAAATAAGTAACCACAGTCAAAGCATACAAGAAATCTGGGACAAAATTCAGAGACCAAATTAAAGAATTATTGGGATTAAAGAGGGTTATGGGCTGCAGAAATGGAATAGATAACCTCTTCAGTGAAATAATAACATAAAAATTTCCCAAACCTTGAGAATGAGATGGACATCCAGATATAGGAGGCATTAAAAACCTCATATACAGAAGATAAAAAAAGAACTTCTAAACAACTCATTGGAATTAAAATGTATAACATATGGAACAAGGACAGAATTTGAAAAGTCTCAAGAGAAAAATATTAGTTCACATTTAGAGTCAAGCCAATCAGAACTATTTCAGATTTTTCAGCACCAACTCTAAAATCCAGGAGGGCTTGGAATGTATTCCAAGTCCTGAAGGAAAACAATTGTCAACCAAGATGGCTGTGTCCAGCAAAGCTATCCTTCAAAATCACAACAGAAATAAAAGGCCTTCCAAGAAAAGGAGAGACTAAAAGAATCATGACTACCAAGTCAGCACTACAGAACTTACTTACAGAAATACTCCACAAAGAAGAAATAAAAAGCAAACCACAGAGTTCACAAATGAACAAAGTCTCTTGAAGAAGTAACTAAGCAAAAAAGAATCAGAACCAAATTGAACATTAGAAATAAATCAAAATGGGGCTAGAGTGGTGGCTCAGTGACTCCTAGCATGTACAAGGACCTGGGTTCGAACCCCAGTATCACATACACAACCAAGGGTCAGAGCAACGAAAGCCACATGAAAAACTAAATAAAATTGATTCTTTCTCTCTCTCTTATTAAAAAAAGAAACAAAAATCAAAATGGCAAGAACAAAAATCTCTCTGTAATTATGTTGAATGTAAATAGTCTCAAAACTCCAATTAAAAGACATAGGCTGGCAGAATGAATTAAATAACAATATCCAAGTATCTGCTGATTGCAAGTGACTCACCTCTCAGCAACAACAACCCAGGCAGAAAGTTAAAGGAGGGAATTAATATATAATGCAAATGGAACTTGAAACAAGCAGGAGTAGCTACTCCCATAACCAACAAAGCAGTAATCAAGTCAAAATTAATGAAGAGAGACAAGGAAGACCACTTCATACTGGTAATGGGAAAAATCCAACAAGAAGTTATAACAATAGTAAATATTTATGTCCCAGAGGGTGGTGCAGCTAATTACATAAAAGAGACACTGCATGAATTAAAGACTCCAATAGATCCCAGTACAATATCACTGGATGATTTTAACACACCTCTCTTACCAACAGATAGGTCATCCATACATAAATGCAGTAAAGCTTTTGGACCTGAAAAACATTCCAATTAATAGACATCTAGGGAATATTTTATCCAACAATAGCTGAAATTACTGTCTTCTCAGCTGCTCATGAAATTTTACCATCCCATCCCATCCAGCAAGCATTTTCCTTATTATTTACCTAAAGGACCTGAATATGTCCACACAAAACCCTGCATGTGGATGTTTATAGCAGGTTTATTCATAATTGTCAAACCCAGAAACAACTAAAACGACTTTCAATAAGTGAATGGATAAATAAAACTATGGTATATCTAGAAAATGGAATATTATTCAGCATTTTAAAAAATAGCAACCAAGCAATGAATAACTAGAGTAAATTTAGATGCACATAACTAACAGAAAGAAATCAATCTGAAAAGGCTACACACTGCATGATTCCAACTACATGACATTCTATGAATGGAAGAGCAATGGAGACAGTAAAAAAGTCAGTGGTTTCCAGAGGTTAATGGGGAGGAAGACATGAACAGTGATCACAGAGGATGTTTAGGGCAGTGAAACTACTCTGTATAATACCATAATAGTATATATATATGTCATTACACATTAGTCAAAACCCACAGAACGTACCACACTGAGAATTAACCGTAGTGTTTTATGGACTTTAATGATAATGATATATTAAGGTAGGTTAACCAATTACAATGATATTCCAGAATATTATTTTAAAACTAAAAGCTATGCAAGCTTCTTTGGTACTATTAGCACCCTTTTTTTTTTTAAAAGAGAGGAGGACAGTGAGAGAGAGAGAAAGAGAAAGAGAGGATCAATTTTTATTGAGTTTTTCACATGGCTTTCATTGCTCTGACACTTAGTTGTGTTCGTGGGTGCTGGGGTTTGAACCCATGTACTCGTGTATACCGGGCAAGTGCCATAACCGCTGCCCCATTAGCACCTTTCTTTGAAAATTATAAATCATAAATAAAATGATTTTTGATGAGTTACCTGTGATAGTCAGCTATATAAGTGATTATCTATTGGAAATATTATGAAGGCAACATTATGATAATATTTAAAATGCTAAGAACTGTTTTTCTATGTCATTTATATATAGAAAGGTTTTTCTAATGTAGAGAATATATATTTTATTTACATATCTTGTTTATTAATTTATGTTTGGTCATCTTTTCCTTTCTGAATAAAATATTTATAATTCACTTTCTTGTTTCTTCTCAGGAATTAAAAAAATTTTTTTCCTAAAGAAAATCAAATAAAAATACATTATAATAGTGACCTTAAAACTATGTAAACTACACATAACATGGTTGTAATTGGTCAGAAATGGACATTAGAAGGAAAATTTTAGATTGTAAGAATATATTTGCTCAGCAGCCTTATTTGTTTGTTCTTTGTTTTTGTTTTTTTTTTTTAAGACAGGAGGACAGTGAGTGAGAGAGACAGAGAGAATCAATTTTTATAGAGTTTTTCACATAGTTTTCGTTGCTCTGACACTTAGTTGTGTACATGGGTGCTGGGGTTTGAACCCGTGTACCTGCACATGCTGGGCAAGCACCGTAACCACCAAGCCACCGTTCTAGCCCCCAGCAGCATTATTTGTGAAAATAAAAATCAGTTTCCATAATATGAAAACCTAAAGCTCAACTTATTCTAAACTGCATTTTCTTGACCCCTGTCCCTGACCTCCATCCCTGTTCCTGATCATCTTTGACACTATTTTGGCAAAAACCTTTTGATCATATCACACTTCCACATTCAGTCAGATATCAAGCTGATGCCACAAATGTGACTTTTACATCTATGCATCTAACAAATATCTTTAGTCGAAATAGGTACATTGTGGAGGGAATATGGATTAAACAGTTATATGACCACTGTCCTCTTGAAGTTTAATCAAGCACTGTTAGTTTTGTCTTCATTACATCTGTTATCTACTCCTCCTTCTTAATAATACCTTTGTTTGGATTTCCACATGGTTGTAACTTCTTTACCCTTACTAATTTCTGAGCCTCTGGTCAAGGACTACTACTATAGTACAAATAAGATTGCTTCTCCCAGCCTCCTAATTTCAGCTTTCTCCTATCTATTAAGATAATGCTATTAATTTGCTGTTTTCCAATATTTTATTTTATCTGATTTTTTTTTGTCCTCATGGGCTTTTATTGATCTTAAAAAAAATGCATCACTACAATTTTTAGGAGGGAGTAGAAATAAATGTATAGAGATAAATAAATGTATAGTGATAAATAACTAGGATCCCAGAATCACATCATTCTTGAATTTATAATTCTACTACTAGAATATTTGCTAATTGCATGTATTTCCAACAAGACTTGAAATAGCTTCCTTCCTCAAAAAAAAAAGGAATTTACTAGTTTGTGATCTTGTATAATTATGGAGTCTAAACAAACAGAAAATAACATTTGGTAAATAGGCAGGTACAATAGAAAATGTAGCAACCACTATTAAGCTCAATAATGTGCAAATATTAGTTTTAAAACTCAGGTAGAAACTGGTCTGAAATTTTTTTGAAAACTGTCCAATAATTGGGATGATAGCCTACCAAATTCTCTTTTTGATCTTAATGTTTTAGAGACTTATATATGCCTCTCCCACTAAGTTTCTCTCGCTCATATACAGTCTCTCACTAAATATCCACCTCCCACCCCTCTCAACCACACATGCCACCCCAGACCTACTGAATCAGGAATTCTGGGTATGAGGTTAATAATGTATGTTTTCACAAGTTCTTTTGTTATCCTAATGCACTTTAAACGTTGAGAATCACTGGGCTATCGTAGTTTTCTTTCTGATATGATCTTGTTACAACTCAAGTTATACCTAACTTGATTTTAGATTCTCAAAAATGTATGTAATAGGGCTGGAGTGGTGGCTCAGCAGTTATGGCACTTGCCTGGCTTGTGTGAGTACCTTAGTTCAAACCCCAGCACTATGTACACAACAAAGTGTCTGAGGAATGAAAGTCACATGAAGAACTAAATTTAAAAAAATTGCTTCTCTCTTTCTCTCTCTCACTGTCCCCTCTTTCTTTCTTTCTTTCTTTTTTTTTTTTTAAAGAAAGAGGGACAGAGAGAGAGAGAGAAAGAGAGAAACAACTTTATTGAGTTTTTCACATGGCCTTAGTTGCTCCAACACTCAGTTGTGTACGTGGTGCTGGGGTTTGAATCCAGGTCCTTGTGCTTGCTAGGCAAGCGCCGAAACAGCTGAGCCACCACTCCAGCCCTCTCCCCTCTTTCTTAAAAAAAAAAAGTATGCAATACTAGTGATTATTCAAATTACTCTACATTTGCTTAAAGTATCGTATCCCCAAATTTTTAAGACTAAAATTTAAAGATTTCAAAGAAATAGCTTATGTTACTTAGCTCATACTTACACATCTTCATAGTTAATGGCTATTTTTTTGCATATAGCTTTTTTATTTTTATTTTTTATTAGTGCATCATAGTTTTACATAATGTTGGGATTGGTTGTCATATATTCCTAAATGCGCACAATTCAGCAATACAATTTGTTCAATATCCACACCCCCCTACACCCCTCCTCCTGTCCCCTGATCCCTTGCCTTTCTTCTGGGTCCTATATTGTTCCTAAAAAACTCAAATACAGTGACATAATTCTTATACCTCTGAAGAACATTTATATATATATGGCTATAGTATATACAGTGACATTTATAACTTTTTGGAAAGGACCTTGCTTTCTTAAACTCAGTTCCAATATTTCCCCTTCTCCTCCATTCCTATCATCTCTTGTTATTCTTCAAAATATTTGACAATGGGATTAAACATTTATGTTTTGTACAGGTATGCTGCATAGCTTGTTCAAAGATCTTATGAAGTATCTTGCAACTGCTTCTCATAAATATTAACATTTTGCATTTTTGTTCTATGGATCTAATACATGAGTATGTCTATTTTACTCCCAAGCCTGGGTTTAGGTCCAGCCTCCACAAATGAGGGATACCATTTAGCCTTTGACTCTCTGTGTTTGACTAATTTTGCTCAGCACGATTTCTTCCAATGCCATCCATTTACCTTCAATAGACTGCATATAGTTTTAAAAATATGTACAGTTAAACATGATAACCAGTCTCTATGTGTGCATACTCCTCAAGCATACATTCATTAATTACTATTTTTAAGCTATGGTGACAATATATGCCAGCTTTTACACACATATTTTGCATCGGAAATGAGGTCTACTGATTTCCATTTTAAGAAAAGCGCTGTTTTGGCCTCAATAAAGGTTCCAACAGAAAAAAATTTATCCTTATTCATGTGAATTAAAATTTTTTTCTTTTAGATAAGTTTCAAGAAATGCTATTATGCTATAGATCATATACTATTATTGTTTAAAGACCCTCTGTAGTAGATTGGAAAAAAATGCAGAACTGAGTATCATTAAGATCTATATTCTTATCCCTAGTATGGTACCACCTAATACTGTGATCTTAAACAATTCACTTCATCTCAGTAGACCTTACTTTCTTCATCCAGAAAAGAGTTTAGACTCAGTGATCTGTAATGAGCTTTATTTTATTTTAGTATGCACGTATGTATGTATGTATGTATGTATCTATGCAGCCCTGGGGATCGAATCGAGGGCCTCATGTATGGCAGGCAAGTGGTCTACCACTGAGCCACGTCCCCAGCTCCTGACCTTTATTATTTCTTAACTGTCTAAATCCTTTTGAAATTCCATTTCTTATTTCAACTTGCTCTATTGAATGGGAATGCCACTTTTTTTTTTTTTTTTGTGGCTATCTAGGCAGATATTTCTTGCAAATATTCTGGCTACAAGGGTGAATTCCAGAAGCTAGTTGCATGAAGTTTATGGAACACAATGTTAGGCTCGATATGTTCTCATGACAGACATTAGGAAAGAGTGTCCTTAAAATCACATTACTTCATCTCTGAAGAGATGTGTCTCAAGAGGCCATGATAGTGGCCAAAATCTTGGCTAAACAACTTTGTGATGCATTATTGATAAAAAAAAGGCATTCCTTAAATGGCAAAACACGCTTTGAAACATACCCTAATTACCAACAACAACAAGAGATTGAGGCCAGAACTGAGTTCCCCATGGAGAGCATAAGCAATTTAAATCCAGTGGAAGAATTTTTGGCTATGGTGAGAAGACTGTAGTGGGAGATGAGACTTTCTAAAAACATGGCTAGAATATTTTAGTCCAAATGTAATTCTTAGTACACAGGAACACATGGTCACTGTTTACTATGGTTATGTAATTCTGAACCTGTCAAAAACTGTTTGAATAAGTGACCTTAAAAAATGAAGTTATATAAAAAGGGACATGTTTACTTGACTCTAAAACAGGTTGCAGAATTATTCACCATTTTCTAATCAGTTTCCTTCCGGCAATGGAAATCATGTTGTAAACTGCAGGAGGAGGTACTCAGGAGGACTAAGGAGAAATGTATTACCTTACTGGCTAAGAGACTGCACCTAATTGCTTTTCTTCACCCTTTTAAAAGCACCTCTAATTTCTGGTCCCTGAAAATGTCAGCCAGATACTGCAATGAGATCCAAGCTAAGTAGCTTTCAATGAAGTGTGAGGCAGACATAGAATTACAGACTAGAAGGCTTTATGCTAGTTCCACAATTTAAAAAGTAAATTTTCCTAAATCTGTGTAAGGAATTTGCCACTGATCTCAATTGTTCTACATGTTCGACCCTGTCAACCACCCACAATCTTCCATCATCAGGTCAAATGAAACTGCATGCAGGTAAAATGAAGCAAAACCAGTGTCTTGGGTTGAGTTTTGAGCACAGGATTCTAAGGAACAATGTCTAAAACATAATGTGAGCTATATGCGTGATTTCAAAATTTTCTAGTAGACTCATTTGAAAAGAGACAGGTAGGTAAAACTAATTGTAATTATATATTTTGTCTAACCCAATACAGTTAAAATATAATCATTTCAACTTCAAATCAATATAAACATCTCTAATGAGATATTTTATACTTTTCCAGACTAAGCTGCAGTTGAAAAAAGTCCAGTGTGTATTTCTTAATATAAGCACATCTCAGTTTAGTATAGTCATGTTTCAAGCAGTTACCTACTTCCTCATGTCATGGAAATAATACTGTATATTAGAGTATCATATCCTTGATATCTGGGTCTTAAGAGCCCCAAAGTAACAGAAAATGTGAGGTTCTCTCCTTTCTTCCTACAACTGTCCTTTCCTTGGATCTGGTTGCTATTTATGCAATAATGTTTAGAAAATTTATGGGAGGGGACATCAAACTGGGGCACTATACTTCTCATAGAATGAGGAGGTCTGGAACAATGTTAATAAAGTGTTTTTCATAAAATCAGTCACATAAAAGAAAGAAGATATCAGTCTGAGCTTCAAAGGGCATTAAAGCCTGGCAGATTCAAAGACTGAGATGTGATCTTTTACTTTTGTCCTTGTCTCTGTAAACTGTCTGTAATCTGGCTTATGTTATATTTATTAAAAAAAAAAAGTTTCATCCTAAAAATTTCTGCCCCTCTTTCGCACTGAGTCTTGATCATTTCTGTGCTGAATAAGTAGAAAAATATTTGGGGCAAACTGTATTTGATTCTTCCCTGTAGCTGTTAGAAACTTGTGGACTTCTTTTGCCATTGGTAACCTTTCGTAGATTTGAGAAACAAGACAATTTTAATTTTTTTTTAACATCTACCACTGAGAAGATTAAAGATCTTAAGTAGGAAAATAAAAAGTAGAAATACCAATATATTATATACTAAGCCATAAATATGTTTCAATAACTTTTAAAAGTCACAGAAAGCACATTCTCTGATCACAAAAAAGCATTTTAGTAGAAAAATCTCAGGAAGATCCACAAAGATATACTAACTATATAACAAAATTTTAAATAACTCAAGGATTCAAAGAAGAAATTAAAAGAGAAAAGAGAAAACATTTAAAAATAAATGAAAAGAAAAACATATCACATTAAATTATGTTGACTGCTGCTAAGGTCGCACTTAGAAGTACTAAATGACCATTAGAAAAGAAGCAAAGTCTCAAATCAATTACCTCAGTTTCTACCTTAGGAAACAGACAAACAGCCAATTACATACGAAATAAGTACGAGAAAGGAAATAATGAAAATCAGAGTATAAATCAATAACAGAAAATTAAAAATAGAAAAAAATCAGTGAAATGAAAACCTGGTTCTTTACATCGTTCAATAAAATACATCTGTAGTTACTCTGAACAGGGAAAAATTGGAAGACAACAAATTACTGCCATAAGAAACAAGGGAGATGGGGCTAAAGTGGTGGCTCAGCAGTTGGAACGCTTGGCTGGCATGTGTGAGGACCTGGGTTCAAACCCCAGTACCACATAAACAATTAAGTATTGGAGAAACAAAGGCCAGATGAAAAAATAAATAATGACATTACTCTAGATTTTACAGATACTAAAAGAATAATAAGGCAATATGATTAATGATTAACAGGCCCATGCCAATATACCGGGCAACTTAGATGAAATGAACAAATTTCTTATGAGACAAACTTCCAGAGATCTCTTAAAAAAAAAAAAAAAGAAGATAACCCCTACAGATCAAAATTACGATGAACAGATGTAAAAATTGTCACCAAAACACCAGCATACTGAATTCAACAGCATATAAAAGAGATAATTCACCCTTATCAAAAGGATGGTTCAATATATGCAAATCAATAAAAATAATACACCACATCAACAAAATGAAGGAAACTATATAACCATCCCAACAGATGCATAAAAAACATCCCTTCAAGATAAAAAAAAATCCCTCAAAAATTAGGTATGAAAGGAACATATGTCAACACAATGAAGACTATATATATGTACTTTTTTTTTTTTTAAAGAGAGAGGGACAGTGAGAGAGACAGAGAAAGAGAGAAATAACTTTATTTAGTTTTTCGTATGGCCTTAGTTGCTCCAACACTCAGTTGTGTACGTGGTGCTGGGGTTTGAACCCGGGTCCTCGTGCTTGCCAGGCAAGCGCCGAAACTGCTGAGCCACCGCTCCAGCCCCTATATATGTACTTTTTACCATATCATTTTTGCCCATCTAGCAAATAACACAAACATGTTTAGTATGTGTGGGATCTTGGGTTTAATTTTAGCAACCACCCCCACCCCCCAAAATAAAGGAATGTCTTACAGCCCAGTTCTTAAAACTGTGGAATTATTCACCCTGGGGTGCTATATGGAAATCACAAGAAAAGCAAGGTATATTTTAATTTTCAGGGGAAACTTAAATAAATAATAAGTTTCATTATTTACCTATCCACTTTGTATTTTGTCTTCAGCATTTTTCAATGCATTTTGACATTACATCTCTCGATATTAAATGCTTGAAGTAATTCAAGCTTTCACATTAGCTCATGCTTCATTAGCATCAATAAGGTCATACATTTATGATGCTGAGTATTCAGGGATTGCTGTGAGTAAAAAGCAAATACTGTGTTAAAAGCAAGATGGAATTATGGTTGGTGCAGACAATCTAATATCAAAGTTTGAGCAGTTGTGCAGTCCCCAACAGGAACACACATTTCTTTAATTAGTAAGCAATTATAGTTATATTGTAATGAAAGAAAAATATTACTCTTCTTTGTAAAAGAATCAATTTTATTTAGTTTTTTTCATTTGGCTTTGTTGCTCCGTGACTTCATTGTGTACATGGTGCTGGGGTTTGAACTCAGGTACTCACACATGCCAGGCAAGCACTGTAACCACTGAGCCACTGTTCCAGCCCTAAAACGTTACTCTTTTTCCAATTTATGTGTGTGATTTTTTTTCAAATAACCATTCAGTTGTAGGGGCTTCAACACATATTAAGCTGGTCTGATACTCAATTAATGAAGCTAGTATTTCTTTTGACCATAGAGATACCAAGAAAAAATTGCTGAGACACACAGTTCATAATAGCCAAACTACGGAACCAGCTTAGGTATCTGTCAATTGATGAATGGATAAAGAAAACATGGTATATAGACACAATAATGTTTTATTCAGCCACAAAGAAAAACAAAATTATGTCATCTGCAGGAAAATGGATAGAACTAGGGATCATTACGTAAAGTGAAAAAAAAGCCAAATTCAAGGCTGTATGGTTTCTCTCATATGCAGAAGCTAGAGAGGAAAAAGGAAAAGAAAGGTGCTGGCAGGTAGTGGAGATTTCATGAAAATCAAAGGGAGATAAGTAGATGAAAGGGATCAGGGAATGGGAAGCAGAGATGGAGGGGGGAAGTGCTGGGGAATGACACTGGCTAAATTAAGTTCTATTGTGTGCATTTACAAATATATAACAAGTCCCACTAATATGTACAACTATAATGGATGAATAAAAAATGTGGAAGGAGAAAACAATTTCACATAGGAAATTCAAACAAACTCATAATGGATTTTTTCCCCTAACATTTCTTTACATTTCCTAAATTTGATGAATTGACATTACTTTTTTTTTTTAAAGAGGAGAGAGTGAGAGAGAGAGAGAAAGACAGAATTAATTTTATTTAGTTTTTCATGTTGCTTTCGTTGCTCCAACACTTTGTTGCGTACATGGTGCTGGGGTTTGAACTCATGTCCTTGCACATGCCAGGCAGGCTCTGTCAACGCTGAGCCACCACTGCAGCCCAATATATTACTTTCAATCATAAAAAACACATAGCTTAAAAATAAAAGAGAGAATAAAGTAAAATTGTGTATAAAAAGAAATTGCTGAGACACAATTTTCTGACTTAGAAAGTTTGGAACCTTTTAAATCTGTAAATTAAGAAGTCAAAAGTAACAGAACAAAAGGAAAAATAGATGAAAGAAAAAAGAAGAAATTAAACACAAAACGAAGACATAAAGCTACAGGCAGAAAAATGGACAAAACCAATTTTAAAAAAGAAAAAGTCACTAATCAACAATAGATAAATTTCTAGGGAAAAATTACCAAAATGAACTCAAGAAAGAATGAAAATCTGAACAGTATGTAATCAGAAATTAAAAACATTCTTACACACACAAAAAAACACTAGGTTCAAATGGCTTTACTAGTGAGTTCTAACAAACTTTCAAGAAGACACTAGTTCAATCTAGCACTAAATCTTTTAGTGAACAGACAGAAAGGAACACTCTCTTTTTCATTTTCTGATACTAGTTTAATTTTGCTCAAATATCAGTCAAGGATAGTACAAGACAGTACAGACTGATCCTAGCATGTCAAGTCCACCAACCCTGAAAGTAACTGCACCTCAAGACTGACAGATTAAAAAAAAAAAAGCATTTGACAAAATTCAGTATCTAGTATGACAAAAATTCTTAAACTAGGAGAGAAGGAGACTTTCTAATCTGATATTGGCTTTTTACCAAAAAAATTCTAAACAAAAATAAAGCTCAATGATTGAACTTCAAAATTCCTATCACTTCTGTTTAATATTACACTACAGGCAATAAGAAAAAAAGAAATAAAATATAAAAAGTTTGGAAAGTAAGGAAAAAACATTAGTAGAGGACAATATGATTGCTAGCATTAAGAAATGGAAAACATTTGCAGGCAAATTATTAGAATTAAGGAAGTTTACAATATTAACACATAAACTTGCTATGTTTCTATAGATCCAAAACCAGTAATTTTTGGTTTTTAATTTAATTTATTGGTGCTGGGGACTGAACCCAGGACACGTGTTCTATTACTGAGTTATATTCCAAAAAGTCAAATATATAATTTTACTTATTTATTTATTTAAGATGGAGGGAGAACACATGCAAGCGAGTGAATAAGAGAATCAATTTCATTTATCTTTTCATCTGGTTTTTGTTTCTCAGACACTTAGTTGTTTATGTGGTGCTGGGGTTCAAACTTGGTTCCTCATGTGTATCAGGCAAGCACCCTAACTGCTGAACCACTGCTCCAGCCCCTCAAATATGTAATTTTAAAAGATAGTATTTACAATATCATCATCAACAACAAAAAATAGAAATACATTAAATGATGTATAAATTCTTCATGGAGAAAAGTCATAAAATTTTATTAGAGACATTGAAGGTCTATATACACTAAGAAAAATATATCATATTGTGGATAGGAAGACCTGCAAAAATGTGAATTCTTCCTAAATTAATCTATGGATTCAATAAGTATAATTGTAAGTATAAGGACTGGCATTTCAAACATATTAAAAACTCATATAAACTAATGAGAAAAAGGGATAGGCAAAAGAAAAAGAGCAAAAGGAGCAAATAGGCCTTTCCTTCTATAGGAAATACACCAAACTAATAAACATTCTGTAGTCAACAGGGAAATGCAAACTATAATTGTAATGACATACTCTTTTATAATCACCCAACTGACAGACTTTTAAAATTCAGAATTTTTAATTTTTTTTTTTTATTTTTTGAGAGAGGGGGGGGGGTAGGGAGGGAGAGGGAGGGACAGTGAGAGAGAGAACCAATTTTTTTTTTTTAAAGTTTTTCATGTGGCTTTTGTTGCTCTTATACTCAGTTGTGTATGTGGTGCTGGAGTTTGAACCTGGGTCCCAGTGCATGCCAGGCAAGCACTGTAACCACTGAGCCACAACTCCAGCCCCAAAATTCCAAATTTTTAAAACCAAAAGTTGTCAAAAATATAAAGTAACAGAAACTCTCATACACTTCCATAAGAACATGATTTGTAAAACCATCTAGGAAAATAATTTGTCATAACCTAGTACAGCTGAAGTTGCACATATTTTTGACTCAGCAATTTCATTCTTAAGCATTTGTCCAAGAGAAACTCTTGCATAGTGCAGAAGACATGTATTAGGAACATACAACAAAAAAAAATTTTTTTTTACTACTGCTTTCACTGCTGGCAAATGAAATATTCTTCAATAGCAGAACAGACTCATTCATTAGGGGGGTAAAAGCTATGGCTGGGTGTGGTGGTGCAAGCCTGTAATCTCAGTGACTTGAGAAGTTGAAGCAGGAGGATTTCAAGTTCAAGGCCAGCCTCAGCATCTTAGTGAGGCCTTAAGCAATTTAGCGAGACCTTGTCTCAAAACAAAAAAAATAGAAAGGGCTGCAGATGCAGCCTCAGTGGTTATGAACCCCTGGGTTCAATTCCTAGTACCAAAACCAACCAACCAACCAAACAATGAGTACATGCATTGACATGGATGAGTGTTATGAGCAATTGCTCAATAAATACTTATTGTATTAATGCATAAGCAGGATGACACCAGTTACAGGAAGGTCAAACTCAGGCAAATTAAACCAAACTGCAGTTTTTTTCCCTTTGTTGTACTACAGTTAGAATCCATAGGCCCTTTACAACTGAGCTTTATCCCCAGACCTTTTTTATTTTTTATCTTGAAAGAGAATCTTTGCCAAGTTGCCTCTCAGTTTGCCTGGATTATAGGCATGTATCACTATATCTCACTGACTATTTTATTTATTTTTTGGTACTGGGGATTGAACCCAGGGATTCTCTACCACTTCACTATTTCCCCAGTTCTTTTAATTTTCAGACAGATTCGTGCTAATTTTCTGAGGCTGGCCTTCAACTTGTGATCTTTTTGCTTCAGCCTCCGGAGTAGCTGGGATTACAGGTGTGTGCCAGCGCACCCAGTTTTGAATTACATTTTACATTTTTAGAGTAAATTCTTATGGTATAAAACCATGGGAAAAAGCAAAGGAATACTAAATTCCGGAGGGTAGTGCTGAAGGAAAGGAAGAGTGAAAGCAGATGAGGTTGAGCTCCCAAGGACTTCAATGCTAATGTTCTATTTTTCAAATTAGGTGTTAGGTACACAGGTGTATTTATATATATATATATATATATATATATTATATATATAAATATATATCACAAATGTATTTTAAAAATATAATGTCTGGAGTCATAATTAACTGCTAGAAAAAAATGCCAAACTGAGCTGTGGAATGAATAGTGATTAGCAAGGTTTATACACTAAGTAATTTACTAGCATTATATGACTCAAATTTTTTACTTCAGCAGAAGTGCAAACTACTATATACCATGGATTGTTCTTAAATAGTCAACAGAGAGAATGTCAAATATGCAATTGCTAATACTCTGTTAACTGTTCTTCAAATGTGCCTCATATATATATAATATTCAATGGAATGTGACATAACTAGGTAAGATACTGTTTTAAATTCCATTTGTAAAATCAATTTTTTATTGCCCCAAATAGTTTTAAAGTATTGTTGATTTTTTCTATACATTTACACATAAGCAACCAAAGTAAGTATAATACAGTAGGCTTGTAGAAAATGAAGAGTGCTACTTAGGATTATCCTGACCTGCAGCAGTTGTTATAGGAGGAAAGAAACTTAAGGGTGAGAAGTGAAAATTAGTTCTTTTATCTGATTAGATTCAAAAGCATCAATAAGTCTTTTGCCAGGAGTTGAGAACAGGGTAGTATACAGTATGCAATGGCAAAATGATTACTTAAATTACCACCTACAATAAAGTGTCTATCTATAAATAAATAAATAGTTCCTGTCATAAACTATTTTAGTTCACATAAGAACAGTGAGGCTAATCCACTGTTTTATAGTGTGCTACAGAACTTGAAGAAAGATCAGATAAGCCTAGGACTTTGAATTGCTTCCTCAAGGTTCAGGAAAGGGGTCAGAACATTTCTGTGACTGCTCTAAAAGACAATTCAGGAAAGATCCTGCAATTATTGGGTTGAAATGTCTAAACTGACCATACACAAAGTCTATCTTGTGGGTAACTGAGTTACAAAACAAACTGAGTTTTCAACCTTTCATGTTAAATTAGGATACTGGTAGAGCAACCAGTTAAGAAGCTGGTGCAGTTACGGAGGTAAGATATTCTGGCAACTTACACCAAAATACTGCAACTTAAGGCAGAGAAGAGTGAATACATTTGAAAGACATTTAGAAGGCAGAATCTACATCACTCTGTGGTTGAGCAGAAACTACTTCCATGTTTTCACTTAATGGGATCATTTCTTCAACCTGGGAAGTGAGGAGGAAGTAGTTTGATGAGGTAACTTTAGACTCTGCTATTTGTTAAGTTGGAAGATGGTGATGTCTAAATTGCTTTAGGTCATTCAAAGAAAAATAGATAGCAATTACAAGGATATTCAGTTTTGGAATTCAGGAGGTAGACTTGGGCTTGTGATACAGTTTTGGAAGGCATATGCAAGAGATGGAAATGCAGGTGAATAAAATCACCTAGAGAGACCCTTAGACCCAGAGATCAATCTAAGAACGCAAATGAAATCACCATTTTCAGGATGGGTGAAAGAAGGAAAATACTAGAAATTAAAAGGATGTGGAAAATCAGAAGAAATGGTTTTCATCAAAGATAAGGGAAGTGGGGTTTTGCAGAGGTGGTAATGCTTATCATCAAATGCTATCAAGGGGGCTGGAGCAGTTACTCAGCTGGTGGAACACTTCCCTGGCATGCGCAAGGACCTGGGTTCAAACCCCAGCAGCACATACAGAACTAAGTGTTGGAGAAACAAAGGCCAGATGGAAAAATAAATAAAATTGATTCTTTCTCTTAAAAAATGCTATCAAGTGTCAAATATGTTAAGAATTGAAAAGTTTCCACTAAATTTATAAATGAGATTCATCATCACTTAGTTGAGTGACTGTAGCAAAAGAGCTGGGCTGCACTTTATAGGTGTAAGAATAGCTAATTTAATGAATTTTCTTCTAAATTTGAAACTCAAATTTGTAGATAGCAGAAGTTAGTTGTGATTAGTAACATAGAAAAGTAGCCTCTTATTTCAATAACTACTGCTTCCATTAAGTTGTATGTTCACTCATGTATTCAAATATCTGAATGTTTTCTATATGTGAGTTGCTGTGCTGGGATGTTGGGTATATTGAGATGAACAACACAAATAAGATATGTTTTCATTCAATTAAGGCTGGAGGTTTTTTGTTTTATTTTATTTTTCTCCCCTAAAGAGAGAGGGACACACACACACACACACACACACACACACAGAGAGAGAGAGAGAGAGAGAGAGAGAGAGAGAAGGGAAAGAATCAATTTTGTTTAGTTTTTCATCTGGTTTTCATTGCTCTGACACTGTTGTATATGTGGTGCTGGGGTTTGAACCAGCATCCTAGCGCCTGCCAGGCAAGCACCATAACTGCTAAGCCACTGCTCCAGACCCAAGGACGGAGTTTTTTTAATAGCAACTGTTCTTTGAAGAAATGAAAAATAAAGATTCACAAGTATCCAGAGTACAGATTCCTCATCTAAACTTAAATCTAACTATAGGGCACCTAATGACAAAGGTTTTGAAGAACAGAGTTTCAGTTAGCTAAAAGCACAGGGTTAAAAAAAAAAAAATCCTGGATCTGGAACTCAGTTCATCAATTTACTGGCTGTGTGATTTGGGAAAATTAGTTAATTTCTTAAGACACTGTTCATAGGGTAATGGTGATTTGTCTGACTAACTTTCAGAGCCAAAAGAAGACTGAGATTATCTGAGGCAGTCCAGAGTGATGTAGGTATCCAAGAAGGAAGAAGACAGGTCAGTTAAGATGCTGAATAGATGATTCTTAACAAGGGGATGTGGAGAATAGAAGTAGAGTTGGGAAACAATGGTGGGAAGAAGACCCTGACTTTGTTTAAAGGTCCCTTTTGTTTAGGTAGTTCCCCACAAGGAGAAGGAAACAAATGAATGGCAAAAGAAGAGAATGTGTACATGGACAAAACTTGTTGACTAAGCTTCATTATAGCATAACCTAGCAGAGCAGCTGTACTGAGCTTAGTGCCGTTGATGAAGTTTTTCTTAGGCTGGTCACATTTTTCAGAGAACAATCTTCGCATCCCTTGCCTTGAGGGCAGGTTGCCAAAGTTATGGGAGCTGAAAAGGGAAAGCCTGCTGGCATTCTCAATATGTATCCGGCATTCACTTAAAACACACAGTCTGCAGCAAGACAGAATTTCTCTCAACCAGACCTAGTATTTTCTACCCCTGTGATATTCTCTCTTAAAACTAAAAACACAAACAAATAAACAAATATCCAATCTCTGCCAAAGTAAAGTAAAGGAAATTGGCAGTTAAAGTAAAAGAAAGACAGTTGGCTGTTAGAATTAGGAAAGGATCTGGGAGGTGAATCCGACTACCTCTTAAACAGACTTGTGACTGATCCTTTATTTTAATGTTCTAGCCCCACTTTTTCCTCTTGCTTTCAGAGATATTTCGATGTCTAATTTCTGAGCCTTTGGGGTTCTGTAAACTGGGCTACTTCAAGGCTTTCCCACTGCCACCTGGGAAAGATCTTCTTGGATCTGCTAAGTAAAGATCACATATCCATCAGTTTTCCACTTTCCAAAATGTTGTAACTTAGGTCTCCTCTCCTACTTTTCCTGTGGGTTTATGCGTTTTTAGAAATATCTTTTTGCTTTAATGGAGTCTGAGAGCCAGCAGAGGTTAAATGCATGTTTGCAATCTCTTCCCTTTAACAGAAATTACTCTATTGTACTAATCTCTTCTTCAACTGCATTTCAATACTCACTGGAAATATTCTCCTGTTTTCAAATACACAGACCCTTTCTATACTTTACTTTTCTACTAGCAACTTCCTCTACCTGTAACACATTCTCCCAGTCCTTGTCTGATGAATGCCTTCTTGATCATCTCCTTTCCATTCCAATCTGGAAGCCCCATAGTATTTTCTCTAAATTCCTCTCAGGGCTATACCTATTAGTCAACCTCTGAGACTTTCCTTCTAGGATAAGAACTCCTTGAGAACTAGGATTATATATTTTTCTTCTTCCTTTTTTTTTTTTTGTACTGGGGATTGAATCCAGGAGGAGCTTTACCCCTGTGTTACATCTCTGATCTTCTTTATTTTGAGATAGTCTCACTAAATTGCTGAGGCTGTCCTTGAACTTTCAATCAGCCTTTCCAGTCCCAGACTCATCTTCTTCAACTTCTTTTTCTTTTTTAAGGTGCTGGGAATCAAACCTATGGCCTCTGCTCATGCTAGGCAAATGTCTACCACTGAGATACATCCCTAGCCTTTGGCTTTTTCTTAGTAGGAAGTTCTTCAGATGAACATGATACCAGTTCTTTGTCAGATACATATTTTGAAAACACTTTTTCTAGTTTTGCTTGTTCATTTTTAGCAATGGTGTCTTTTTTTTTAAAGAGAGAGAGAGGGAGAGGGAGGGAGAGAGAGAGAGAGAGAGAATGAATTAATTTTATTTAGTTTTCACATGTGGCTTTCATTGCTCCAACACTTTGTTGTGTACGTGGTACTGGGGTTTGAACTCACGTTCTCATGCATGCCAGGCAACTGCTGTAACTGCTGAGCCACTGCTCAAGCCCCCAGCAATGGTATCTTTTGATGAACACAAGTTTTAATTGTAACAAAGTCTAATTTCTACTTTTAAATGTTTTTTTGGCTATTGCTTTCAGTGACACAGGAAATTGTTGTACATTTTCAAGACATGAAACTGTTTTATATTTTCCTCTAAGTTTTATAGAAGTTTAGGATTATAGCTTAAAGTATCTGCTTAACATGCATAAGGCCCCCCACTAAACAATTAAATTAGTAAAAATGTTGTTTTACATTTATGTCTATGCTCCATTTCAAGTTAATTCATGTTTACTGACAGTTAATGTTCACATGGCTATCTAGTTATTTCAATGCTATTTGTAGAAAAAACAAAAACCCTTTTATTTCCTATTGAGTTGTTTTGGGGTCTTTGTCAAAAATACCATAAATGTGGGTTTATTTCTTAGTTCTCTTTTCCAATTGATCTATTTGTTGATGCTTAGGTCAACACAATTTTGTTCTGATTATTGTGAATTAAATAGTACATTTTGAAATTAGATCCTCCAATTTTGTTCTTTTTCAAAAGTGCTTTGGCTATACTCAGTCCTATGCATTTCCAAATAAATTTTAGAATCAGCTAAAAAAATGTCACTTGCAATTTTGATTTAGACTGCGTTTAATCTACAGTTCAATTTACAGAGAACTGATATTTTAAAAAAATGAAGTCTTCCTTTTGCACAACTAAAGATCTAGTCAAGAGCATCAAGAAAGAACCTACAGAATGGGAGAGAACCTTTGCTTGCTATACCTCGGACAGAGGGCTAATATCCAGAACATACAGGGAACTAAAGAAACTAAACTCCAAACTCACAAATAATCTACTCAATAAATGGGCTAAGGAACTTAAAAGAAACTTCTCTCCAGTGGAAGTCCAGAAAGCCCATAAATATATGAGAAAATGCTCTACATTATCAGCTATAAGGGAAATGCAAATCAAAACTTCAATGACATACCACCTCACTCCTGTTAGAGTGGCAAAAATGAAAAATTTCTAACAATAACAGATGCTAGAGGGGCTGTGGGAAAAGAGGAACACTGTCACACTGCTGGTGGGACTGCAAACTGGTTCAGACACTATGGAAAGCAGTGTGGAGAATCCTCAAAAAATTAAGGATGGAACCACCTTATGACCCAGCTATCCCACTCCTGGGTATTTCCCCAAAAGTTAGAATCAGCATATTATAGTAATATGGCTTCATCAATGTTTAAAGCAGCTCAATTTACTATAGCTAGATTATGGAACCAACCCAGATGCCCCTCACTTGATGAGTGGATACAAAAACTTTGGTACATATATACAATGGAATTCTACTCGGCCATTAGAGAAGCCGATATTATGGCTTTTGCAGCCAAATGGATGGAGATGGAAAGAATTATGCTCAGTGAAGTCTCCCAATCTCAGAGACTCAAGGGCCAAATGGTATGTCTCATCTGTGGAAGCGAGAATACATGGGGGAGCAGTATGTTAGACGGCTAAGCTAAAAATAACTTCAAATTGTATGATTCTCAATGCAATAGGGGGATGGCTCCCTAGGCTACTTGGAGGCGTAGAGAGGGGGATGGGGAGGGGGGAGGGTGTAGGAAGAACTCCTAGGAAACTGGAGAGTGGGAATAT
>PVKS010016498.1:0-43804 GCA_004027875.1 Aplodontia rufa | reverse complement strand
TGTACACAAATATTATAGCAAAAGAAATATTAAGGCAAACAAAAAGAATATCAGAATAGTCTATATAGAAATGAAAACAAAAAACAAATAATATACCATTTCAGCAATGGAAAATTTAATGTAGGGGTTGCTAAATAAGATGGCTAATTGCAGGGCAAGAAATGAACTTCAATATGAACACCTTGCACATATTTGCTTAGCTCATGAGCATTCCTACTCACTGTGCTTTTCAGCTCTAGAGCAGTTCAGGCTGCTGATGGATTCCCTTATGACCTGTGAATTCTTCCAAAGTGAGGAAGAGCTGTTAATAGTGGGCATAAAGGGGAAGTGGCAGGAAGCCTACTTCCCTGGTTCAGGACAGGAGAGTCACTCTGGGACCGCCTGAGGACGAGTCTAGACAAAGTAGTGGTCCACACCTTCTAGGATACATTTCCCTTGTGGGACTGGAAGGAAACACAATTATACTTGCAGGGTGTCTTTTTTTCTGGAGTCTGTGCCATTCACAGGGGTATAAATCTACATTATTTTTAGATGACAGTCCAGAGAGGAAACAAAGCATCAAAACTTGTGAGTAAAATAAAAGGATTTTCAAGACCCTAAAGCTGAATTTTACATCCCCCTTGCCACTACTATGTAAGTTTTTCTGTTACTTATACTGCTTAGGTTTCTCTGTTGAGTACTAAACAGATACATTGGGGATAGGTAGGGGTAATGTAGAAAGAAAGTGAGTCAATTTACACTAATCTATGAAATTTACTTTGGGGGAATGTATGTAAGCATGTACTGATATAAGTGGTAGATCCAAAACAATAAGATTCCATTTTGTTGCTTGATATTAAGGTTAAAAATAATATTTCATTAGAGTTTATGGTCAATTAACCCAATATATCACAGATAGAAGATGTGTGTCCCCAATTTTTCTAAAATGATTGCATAGCAAGTGAGTTTAAAGCTGGCATGACTCTCTCTCAACATTATATTTTCTTTCTCATTATCACTAAAATGATTCAAGGGTATATTTTTTTCACATATTTTTTTTTTTTTGGATTGAAAAACAAACCCAAACCACAGAGTTCAGATTTCCCTTTTCCTTTTGATAGAGGGGCCTGGTTGTAATGAATTTTTGATTGCTGATACACATATTTTGTTCATCAAAAACTAAATGAAGCAGCCTTTCTACCTGAAATGGTGTATTTGTCAACTGTGTGCTTAGTGTGTTTTTTGTCTCACATAATGTTGCTACGGATGAATAACATGCTGAATAACATGCTGATGAATGAGATTTCAGTTTGAATTTAAAATTTTAATGTTTTTCCTATTAACTAAAAAATTGCTCAGGGGCTAGGATATGCTAGATATTACATATCTGCATAAATACTAGGTTTTTTTTAAGAATAGAAAAGCAGTATACTATTGAGTTGAATACAAGCAATACCCCCTCCACTCAAATACACTGTTTAGTTTACTAAGCATATGAATTTAACATTGTGTGCTGTCTTGGATACTAATGTACCATGTTATTGAAAATATGAAATAAATTCATTGGAATAGACAGGTTCAAATATAAAATTACTTGTATTATTTCTCATTTTGATACTGCCAACCATGCTCTTCCTCAGTCCATTTATATTTTAATGAATTAATCATTGATTCTATATTATATTTTATATTTATTTGTTTGTTTAATTTGGGTCAGGGGCATTCACAATTCTCTAAACCTGACCTGACATTTGTTTTTCTCTAAGTGCAATTATTTTCTTCAACATTCAGTTAGATTTTATTTTTTAATAATTCATGTTCTTTGAAAAATATACCATATAGAAGATATATACAAAAAGGATAAAATCATCCAATCAGTAAAAAAAAGCCCTAAAATATGTTAATGAGTTTATTTTAAGGTAAAGATTATGATCTCTGGAGTCAGTGCCTGTGTTCGTATCAGGCTCAACTGCTTACGACTATCTTGACACTCTGGTCAAATGTATACTTCAGCTTCTATATCTCTACATGCAGACCATAACAGTACCCATCTCAACCTATCTTAAAGAGCTAACAGGATTAAATAAATTGTATGCTTTTAGAATAATTCCTGGCATGGGGTAAGTATATAGATGATGAAGTTTGTATTATCTTGTAGTTTCCTATGATCCCACATATTTTTACCAAAAAAAAATGATATAATATATGAACATTTTTCCATTTGATGCAATTTGTTGGTATTTTTTTTATCTCTCATTTCTCTTATAATGAAGATATATAGTTAAATGGGTTTGTAGTTTTTCAAAATTTGCATAGCAATTTGCAGGGAACATCTGTATATATGTATGTTTGCAGACGTGTTCAAATGATTTCTTACAGTAAATCCCTGGAAAAACATATTTGAGTAGAATATGTATTTTTTAAGGATGTTTTGAAATATATATACAACTCTGAATAGTGGATGGATCTGACATCTCCATTTACATTACCAGAATAGTTTTGCCACAAACTCAATTTTTTTCAATTTTAAAAGATTAAAAAAAAAGTGCTGCTTCAATTTACATTTCTTATCTGTGAGATAGAACATAATCTTGCTCCTTTTTTCCTTAATATTTTCATGAACGCTTTCTTAAAATTGTTAGAAAACTGTTTTCCAAATTCTAGAGTAAAACCATAAGGTGATGTTGTTAGAAAACTTGGAAACATGCAAAGGTCAAATAATTTTAATGCCTCCTGTAGTGACTTCCGTGCATTTTAACCCATTAAATAAAAACTACACAATGGGATCAAGCTGAGTAATTCTCATTTCTGTGGGAATCATTTGCTTTGGAACATACTTGTTTTAATTTGGTATCTGGTTTCCACTTGAGAACTTCATCCAGAGATCTGCTGTTATGGTTTGGATGTGAAGTGTCCCCCAAAAGCTCATGTGTGAGACAGTGCAAGAAGGCTTAGAGTTGAAACGATTGGGTTAGGTGAGGGCCTCAACCCAATCAATGAATTAATACTGAGCAGTACCTGTAGTTTGGTCGTGTGTAGAGGAGATGGCTCTTTGGGGGCATGCCTCTGGAGTATGTATTTTATATTTGGCAAGTGGAGTCTCTCCCTCTGCTTCCTGATAGCAATGCTCTGAGTCACTTTCCCCCACCACATTTCCACCAAGATGACGCCGCACCTGAAGGAGAGGAGCCAGCTGTCTATGGAACTGTAAGTCTTCTGAAACCGTGAGCCCCCAAATAAACTTCTCCATCTCTAAAATTGTTCTTGTCCAGTCTTTTAGTCATAGCAGTGAAAGAGCTGACTAAAAAGATCTGCCTTTTCACTAACTCCTTTGTGTGGACACTATGTCCTTAAATTTCTTATCTGACTCTTTATCCTAGTGTTGCTACTATCTTTTGCTCTGTCATGTGGATTTTATATATCAGCCACACCCTCTCTTCTAGCCAGGCACCCACATTCTTGGCTTTTGTTTGGGAAGGTAGATAGTTTTGACTATATTACCTCTGTCAAGAAAAGAATCTCTGAAACACATAAGGTACTGCTCTGACCCAGTACTGCATTGGGATTATTACAGTTGAATACACAATCTCTTACTCTTCGGAACATAACCTCTATATTTGGGTCAACCTAACTAAAAAGAGCATTTCCAAACTTGCTTGAATGCAAATATACATGAAAAAGACCTCTAGCCACATAGTGGAAGAAGGCATTTAGAAACTACTATACCCATATATACATAAGAGTTAACTCCCCTATCACAAAAAACTCCAAGATTGCCTCACAAGGAGTTATACTGCTAAATGTAGTAAAAAAAAGTATGATTATAGCTTTAACATTCCAAAAAAATAATTTTGCTTGTATAATAGTTTAGATTTCAGCAACATTTCAAAAAACTACTGCTTTTATATTTCCATTTAGATACAAACCATTACATTATTCAAAATACAAAGGAACTAGGCTAAATGACAGTGGGATACAGGAAATAAAATTAATTGAATTTTGTATTTCTACTTTTAAGTAAAATTTCCAGGCTAATAAACAAGATAAAATGTTAACATACTAATCCATTTTTAAAATTTTCCTGTGGAGCTATTGTTTAATAAAAGGATATTTGGAAAGCTTAATCTTTAAAATGACTAGATCATTTTATTTGAAATACAAACCTGTCATCTGTTTCTTTTTGTTAATTTTATGGAGCCAGTATATATCACAACTTACTAGATTTAAAAGTGAAAGATCTTAATGTTCTTATAAGAATGTCAAGCAAGTGCAATAAGAAAAATGGAGTCAATAATCTACAGTCTTGCTGATATGTCTGTACTATATATCATAGGTGGAGAAAAAAATTTCAGAAAAAGAGAAAGACTCTCAAATACAGTAAATTTCCTTCAAGTATATGTACAAGCAAAACTGAAAGGCAATAAATACACCAATTTTTTTTAATCTTTTAATTTAAACTTATGCAGGTCAGACACTGGAAAACCTGCCACTTAAATTGAAACAACAAGGCTCTAGTGGTTGGTTGCTCCGAGTAAAAATATGCAAACTAGAGTATTCAAGTGAGATATTTGTTCCAATTTTAGAGAGCTGACTCATTTATCACTAGGTAGAGGTCTTCCTTGTCAAACACCAGCTCTGATTATGCTGTAAATGCTACTCTTTCTCTGGGGTTATCACAAGCTCTTCTGCATAAAATAATGTTCCTCTTGTCATATGAATTTAAGCTTGAGATCACAGAACACTAACCAATAGCACATGCTTTGCCTTATCGGTCTAGAAATAATTTGATAATGAAACTCCTGAGAGACAGCTGAATAATGTTATATGCTAGCAGTGGCGATCAGTGCTGGGACTCCACAAGTGAGTTTTCATCTCCCTCTGGTGGCAAAGAGAAATGGGGAGCTCAGATGTTTCAATTCAGTTGTTTGAATAAAATGAGAGCAGACCCTAATAACATCACAATGAGAATCAGTTTCCTAAGCTTTCCCCATTTAAAGCTTGTTTTCTCTTTTGTAAACTAATGTGATTCAATGATTGAAAATATAGCAAGAATTTTTAAATTTCACTAATAGTCTAACTTTTTCATAGTAGACACTTTAAAATAGGGTACAATTCTTATTTCTCGGTTTATTTAAAATTTGCATTTGGCTTTCATCTTCTTTTCCTTTTCTCCTTCCCTTCCTATTTCCTTTTTTTTTTTTTTACAAATGCAAGTTGAGGAAAGCTCATTGGAGAATATTTGGATTTTCTGTGAAAGTCATTAAAACATGAAATGTATGCTTCTCATGTAATTTTGTGAGATCACACAAATATACAATTGATCATTATTTTTCTGATTGTTAAGAGATGTTAACACAGTTAGGGATTTAGCTCAGTGGCAGAGCATTTGCCTAGCACCTGCAAGGCCCTAAGTTCAGGTCTCAGCCCAAAAACAAAAACAAAAAAAATGAAAAAAGATGGCTTCAATGAGAAGTAATTCCAAACTAAATACTGATTCCTGCATAATATCATTAAAAAATTTTTTTAGAGAGAGAGAGAATAAAATTTTTATTTTTCATCTGGTTTTGGTTTCTCAGAACCCAGTTGTATGCGTGGTGCTGAGGTTCAAACTTGGGTCCTTGCACATGCCAGTATATAACTAACTGCTGTGCCACTGATTCAGCCCCATAACCTCATTTTTATGAGGGAAAAATTGCTATGCAAAAGTATTTGACAGGTAACGTGCTTAATTACAAAGCAAAGCTGAATACAAGGTTCCTTAAACAATATTCCATAAAGAGCTTTGATTTTAGTCAAGACTGATAATGGATCAAACAAGTCACATAGCCCATAAGAACTTTTGCTAAGTTATGTGCACTGTGAACCTTTAAAATGGGGAGAAGTTATTCCTCAAGCTGTAAATTGGCCAACTGTTTTGATCATTTTACTATATAACACTTATTAACATCCTTCAGACCTTGGGTTCCGTAGCATGTATTTCCAGATGTACAAATCTAATTTCTCTTTTATAAAATGAGGTGTTTTAAAGGTTTGAATCGAATTCAATATCAGGATACTTATTTACCATAGACCCACTTGTATTGAGGGACTAATTATGTAGGAAAAGCAGCTTTGTTCCTATCTAAATGGCCTTCGGTATATGTGAGAGCAGTTGTATTTATCTGCCTTATCATTGCTTAGTATGAATAGAGCATCTAAGATGTGCTGGCATTACCAAGGGTACCTGACCACTTACTTTAATATCCAACCTGAAAACCTTCCTAAGCTCTGGTTGCAACATGAACATTGGTGGAAATAACAGGCTCCGGAACAATATTTCATTTAATATTTATATAATCTTTGAGAAGATTCTCTAATTCTGAACCTGAATATTCCCATTTATAAAATGGAGACTCTTATGGTGCATCTTAGAAGATTTCTATAAATATTACATAAGATCAGGGAGAAGTGTATAGAATATGCTTGAAATATAAGATTCTCTGTTATTTTGTCCCTTTCAAAACTTCTCAAAATGTGGCCACACATAGAGCATTGCTGTCGAGAAATTTCCCTCTAAGTGGCCACATCTCTCAAACTCTTCTTTTAAAGAACTTGGCTACCCTGTTGCTGTCCCACGCCCATAAGCCCTCATCTCCAATGTCATAGCAAACTGTTCCTGTTCAAGTGCATCATCTATTCTGTTTTTACTTGATTTTCTTTCTAGGCTGAATTTCATATCCAATCCTGTCAAACATGGACTTTGTAGTATTTTGGATCCCCCCACTCCATCTTTTTTGCCTTTTTAAAAAATATTCCAAAACTTCTATAGTCATTCCACTTCTTTACCTTCTGCCACTTTTGCCAATAAGGTACAGAGTAAAATCTAGATATTCTATGGATAAATTCCTAGATATTCCCATTAGCTTAATTCCACTCTCAAATGCATGCATGACACATTTTATAAATGAAAATCAGACATTAAACCGAAGATGATATTGTATATATTTCAATGAAGCAATAATTTAACACACAACCTGGCTGTGCTAAATTCGACTCTTTTGCTGTATATTCTTTATGATTATGAAAATATTTTTAAGAGCTACTACTCAGAGCAACTCATTTCTCTTAAAAGGTGGAAATTAATCTCATCAAGTCAAATTTACCTTCAGCCACAACTTCAATGCTGGAAAAGTCTTCTGTTTACTTTTCTACCTCTACAGTTCAACCTATTCCAGCATGTGTCAGTTTCTATCATTTCCGTAGGTTTAGTATAAAAATCATCCAGTTAGATAGTCGTCCAAGGCTCTGTGCATGGAATTACAGCAGCTACCACCAGATGGCGCCATGGGTCAAAAGGTTAGTGCTCCAGTTGTGGCCTTGGAGAGGGCATAGATAAATCTATTTTGCATTTTTTCCATAAAAAATGTTTTAATGAAGATGTTTTAATATAGCATTACTTTTGTTTTTATTTTCAAATCCTTACTGCTGAGACATGTGATAGAAAATTTGGAGAAAGGAGATTAAGTTGATCACTGGCTTTTCCATACTTGGACAGTTCTCAAACACTCCTTAACCTTAATCTTTTCTGTTCCACTATATTTTCTCTCCCGTGTATTGATCCTCTGCTTTGTAAGGCAGGTACTTGAGTTTGAACATTGCACTTTACGCCTTCTTCACAGAAGCTCACTCTTCAAAAGCCATTCACCATTAAGAACAAGTTAATTAGTTTCCCCAGGACTTTGCTAATTAACTTCCCAGTCCTTCTTAGGTCTTTCTACTCAATGTCCAGACTCTTTGGTGAAACAGAATGCGTTCTCTCTCCTACTACTGTCTCAGTCTCCAGCTGTTCCAAATTATTTCAGTTATGAATCAAAAAAGGTGAAAAAATATGTAGTGCTCCAGATGGGCATGAAAATCTCTAGATATTTTTTTTGACAGTCAGAAGTTTCCAATGATTTATAGATCCTCCCTCTTTTAAAGTTTCCCATTTGCTGTAAGCCAGTTGACACAGTGTTACTGAGAATTTGTTAAACTAATTAAAAATCTTCCAGCATTTTAGTTTGTTATTTCATACGAGGAGCCCTGAAAGAGCTAAAGCTAAGGGAGGCTGGATGAGGCAGGAGACGGTGGAGTCTTCCTGCGGGGCACAGCCCGGCATTGCATTTATAGGTTAAATGAGATCCAGCAACGTGTTAAATTTCTTGAGGCTTCTTATTTATAGAAATAAATAATAGAGGCTGGAGCGTGGCTCAGCAATTATGGCACTTTCCTTGCACGCACAAGTCTGTGGGTTCAAACCCCAGCACCACGTACACAATGAAATATTGGATCATCAAAAGTCTCATGGAAAACTAAATAAAACTGATTCTCTCTTTGTCTTTCTCTCACTGCCCTTCTCTCTTTAAAAAAAAGAAAGAAAGAAATTATAGTATTATTGCAGAATCATGAGTGCTACCTGAAATACCACTTAGGCCTTAGACTATTCCTAACATGAAATAACAAGCAATCTCAAAGATTATCTCTAGCCATTCTTTTATTCTTAATTACACAAAGGGATTATCCTCTTTCTAAATTTTCCGAGATGCAATGTACAGATACAGAAGAATTTGCATAGAACGCAAAAATTATAACTAAAACATGGCAAATGTACTATTGCCCAGATGTGTTTATAGCATAGACTATGTAAAAGGAATTTTTGAATTTGAAAAAAAGGGGTTTACCTCAGTAGAATTAGAACAGAGAACAATGTGGAATGAAAATTTACTTTATTTCCTTCTTTCCTTTTGGGATTTTTGATTTTTTGGACTATGCAGAGTTACTTTAATTTTTTAAAAGTTTATATATGCATTATATATGCACATATGTGAATATAAAATTATTTTTCATCAATTTATACTGTTAAACATACTCTTCTCTAGAAAAGCGTTCATTTGTCAGGCCTGTCAACCAAATCCTGCTGATCTGGCTTTGATAATTCTTCTTATTAAACATATTTGGATATAGTTTTTCTACTTGTTGCTTCAAAACCTGTCCTGGTCAGCAGCTTCTGTTAGGTCTTAACTGTTGGTGGGACCTGAAGGAAGGATGGTACAGTAGGGAGCCAAGATAAAGACTGGATTTTAGGAGAACAGTTCTACACCATTTGATAGGAATGGGGACAGAAGTTCCTTTCTCTCACCTTGCAAAGGCTCCTTTCCCAACATGCAACTGGAACAGATCTAGGAGACAGCAGGAAAGGGCAAGAGGCAGCTGTGCATCACGGAGGAGAACTCTGCAGTGATATCTTTCAGTACATCACCCTGCCAAGCTGTCCTGAAATAGTTTAAGTGCTTAATATAATTTGCTCCTAGCCCACTAATTACAAGTTTAACTCTGTGGTCCTCCTTGCCTTGTGTATCATTTGTCCCATTCCCATCCATTACGGGTCTAAATGGAAATACAACACCTGGAGCTTTCCAATTGAGACGTTGGCAATCAAGTGTACTGCTTCCGGAAACAAGATATAGAATAATTCAGGGACATGTTATTGAATCATCCCAGAGACTGAGCTCTACAATTTCCTGGAGAAGTCTTCATTTCAATTATAACTTTTTCCATTTCTAAATAAGTCCAAAGTTTTCCTCTTCTTTCCTCTATCTCCTCTGTTTTTGGAACATTTTATTGCTTGAACTGTAAATCAGATTTTGCAACTTCTTTTATTTCCAATTTCCAAGCAATACCCTATTTGCACTTTTAAAAAAGATTATTGTCTAATACTTCATATTTAAATCTTCCATTTTAAATTAGAAGACCAAAGTTATAAAAATGTTAGCTTCACATGGTTAATTTTCAAATAAGAATCTGTTGTAAAACTTTTATAGCCCACTAATTTTGAAAACAACTTAAAATTTCTGACAAAGAATCATGTGCAATAGAAAAAAGTCAAGCATACAAAAAAGGAGAGAAAAGATAAAAATCTCAAGTTAATATCTCCTGCCCATGTTATTTAGGTCTTATCTGTCTTTCTGAACCATTGTAAATTACCTTTGTGTATACTAGTAGCCAACTCAAAAAGAAAAACTTCAGTTAGGTGATACCTGGTGTCCATAATATAAAAACACCAGTTTCTGATCATTGATAGTGCCAGCTGGCACTGAGGGCTGAAAGAAATCAATTCTACTCTCTCTCTTTTTAAATGATTTTGTTAAGTGCAAAATATACGGAAGAATATATTTATAGGAAAATGTGGCAAGGACTTTCATAAAGTAGATTATAATGACTAATGTCCAGATTTCACTTAAACATATAATGTGGGGTATCTAGGGGAACCGATGGGACCATGTCTTGGTGTTACTTCACTTACATTTTCCTTCCAATAAATCTTTTGAGAATTTAGGAAGATAGCCAATTATTGCATATTTCTGGAACAGCCTGCTCCTTGGTTCAAACTGATGTCAAACTATAGTCTGCATATCTTTGTTCCTAAAAGGGAAAGGAGTTAAAGATAATTGTGAGCTATTCCTGAACAGCATATCAATAATGTAGTTCAGATAATAAATGGAGCATTTGAGTAATATTACAAATCAAAAATGAAAAGGGAATGGACCATGGCAATAATGGTGAACGTCAATGTTAAGATTGCCAGGACTAGGCAAACATCAGAAGCAATTTATTTTGGATTTCCTCTCTGCTGGAAATACTTATTCATTGGCAGGCTAAGGTTGGTCCAGCCTTGATTCAGTAATTCTACCCAGTCCATTAATTCTTTTCTACTTTCTCACTGCTTTGCAGGTGCAAAATATCCTGAGAACGATTACATTTATTTTAGAGTCTATTAAATCACTTCTAAATGTTTTGAATATTTCCTTCTATATTATAGCATCGAGGGGACATTATTTAAGTGAAAATTCATTTGAAGAGTTATGAAATAATGATGTCATAGGTATTGATCAATATCTTAAAATTTATCAATACAACCATTATGACAGTGGTCATATATTTAAGTCAAAGGGGAGTGAAGTTTTGTTAACCTAAAATACTAACTCCTGGAAATAAAAATGATTTATTCTCAAATGACTCAAATGTCTATATTTTGCAGTGGTAGTTAAAAAATGATTTCTAGAGAATTGCAGTTCTTACTCTGAAATATTGTTATTAGGAATTCCTACCTCACCCTGTATAATTTCTCTGAAAGTCCTTAATGTTAGAATAAACAGATTAACATTATGATTCATTTAAATATATGTAATTGATGGAGACTGAAAAGAAACTTTATGCTCAGAGCTGGCAAGAATATAAAGAGCACAACACAAATATTGACTTTCAGTAGGAATATAAACTTGTCACGGTTGCCTGGAGGTCATTTGACATGGTGAGAGGTACAAGAGCTTCAGTATAAAAGTGCTGCTTCTATTTCTAGCAATTTATCCAGAGCACATAAGAGGCCAAATTAGCAAAGCTGTTTATATAAGTTTCATGAGAACACTTTTTCTAATAAGAAAAATCCAGGCATGTTGGTACACACCTGTAATCCCAGTGACTCAGGAGGATCTCCAGTTCAAGGTCAGCCTGGGCAACTTAGTGAGACACTATCTCAAAATTTAAAAAAATAAATCATAGATTACAATTCGATCGACTCCAAGTGGTAGGTTTTTTTGGGTTTTTTGTTTTTTTTTTTAGTGAAAGGAGGCAATGATTTTTCCACATTTTTATTGTTGCCTTATAATTGTACATAATGATGGAATTTGTTAAATATTTGGGCATGCACACAATACCACGTAATAGGTAATAAAACATTTCAAACAAAGGGTTTTGTAGTAAACAAAGGAATGTGTTCACATATACTCTTGCATTTTGTTAACAAAAAGTGATTAATGAAAACCATGAGAGTAATGTTTTGCTAATATCATGGGTTTCAGGTAGCCTGGGTTAAATCTTATTTCCCAATGACTGCCAGAGGGACTTGGAAAATTACTTAGCTTCTCTGGGTCTTATTTTACCACATGTAAAATGGAGGAATATTAAATAATTAAATGAAATAATACTGTGTAGATTACACAAACATATTAAATAAACACTATCAATGCTGATGGTGTAAACACACACACAGGACACACCTAAGAGTAAGCCATCAGTATCATCCACAGTTATCCTTATGATGTTATTAACATAGCTTAGTTGAAATTTTTCCTCCAGATCAATAGAGTTTTTAGAAGAAAAGTTAACACAGGTAAAAATTTGCATTTGGGGGAGCTGGAGAGGTGGCTTTGTGGTAGAGTGCTTGCCTGTCATGCTTGAAAACCTGGGTTAGAACCCTAGCACCACATATACAGCTGAGTGTCAGAAAAACAAAAGCAGGTGAAAAAACAATAAATTGACTCTCTCACATTCTTTCTTTTAAAAAGTATGTGTGTTTCTAAAGAAAATATTTTAAAAGAGTGCCATTAATCTTGGTTTATATACACATTTTCTATCTAAATGCGTACTATCGTAAGTTACAAAGAATACGCTCGACTTGGAGCAAAAACTTGTGCAGCTCAATAACTTCTCCGAGGAATTTTTATTAAGTTCAGTATTCTTTCTCTTCCCCCCATCTCATTACAATCTCCAAAGTTTTATATCAGCTTTTTCCAATTACAGATATAATTAATGATTCAAAAAGTGTGCAAGTATTTTCTCACTTTTGAGTCTTCAGACATAGGCATCACAAAGCACCTAGAGTTCTGAATACACACTTTGGCTCATGTGACTTTTAAGGGGATGCACATTCATTCACTTAGCAGCTTCTGAATTACGGTAATGAAAAGGTGATGCTTATCTTTAGTTTCAGAATAGCCACCATATACTTTTCCTTTATTTTTTGTACCAGGGATTGAACCCAGGGGTGTTTTACTACTGAGACACATTCCCAGCCCCTTTTTAATTTTTATTTTGAGACAGGGTCTCACAAAATTGTTTAGGGCCTGCTGAGGCTGGCTTGAACTTCTGATATTCCTGCCTCAGTCTCCTGAGAGACTGGGATTACAGGAGTGCATCACCACACCTGGCTCCCTATAACCTTCATTTTTTAATTTTCTTTTTTTTAGTTGTAGATGAACAAAATATCTTTTTATGTGGTGCTAGGAATTAAACCCAGGGCCTCACACATGCTAGGCAAGTGCTGGGCTATGGAGCTGCAACCTAAGCCACTCCCCACAGGCTTTGTGTTATCTTTTCACATGTAGTCTATCATGCATTCGGCAATTCAGATGGTTGTGTGTATCAATGTGTACATATTATTCTTCCAGAGACTACTGTAATCTCCTGAGGATAAGTATATGCTGTATTTAATTCATCTTGTGTTTCTTCCAATTCTAAGATTATGCATGTTTTCAATAAATGTTGCCACTGCACATGACTTTGCCAATCTTTTAGAAAATCAAAATCATCTAATCTAAGCTCTTATACATTCTACATTCAAGCTTATTTGCTTTCTGAATCATTTCCTATCCCATCATCTTTTACCCTTCCTATTTTTTTTCAGAAATAATTCTTCCTCCTTTATGGGACTAACTTGTATATGTATTTCTCAGATTTCATTCACTATCATTTCTTGTGGTCCTTCATTAACGCTTACTTTCTTTTCCCTCTCCCTCATCCCTCCCTGTTAACCTTAAAATATGAGTCCTACAAGAAAGTAACGCTGTGAGAAATGACCCTTGTTTGCCATATATGCATAACTCTTCTTGCAGGCATGTTGGAGTAATTATGACTAAAGTGGAACTATTTTGAGCAAAATGCCATCATTTTTCACTATAATAGTGATTCTTCTAGAAAATACATATATGTGTATGCATGTATGTATATTTGCATATATACATAATGTATATTGCAGAATGAATTGGAACAGACTTCTGAGATAGCACAGGTGATTTGAGATAATCTTTAAAAAGTACAATAATTGGAATGGATCAGGGTTTTCTGTCAGGATGAGGAGAAGAGAGATGATTATTCTGTTTTTCATTTTATAAAGTTGCTGGGAACACAAACTCAACCATTGCTCCTGAGAGAAGGATGGGAGTCATGTCAGCCCTGGCCATGGTGTTTTAAACCAACTAATCAATACATAGCCTTGTGCTACGGGAGTTTGCTTAAGGGTACATCCACACATTGTTGATGGGACTGTGAAGTAGTACAACCACTTTGGAAAAGAGTATGAATATTCCTTGAAAAACTAGGGATGGAACCACCATATGACCCAGCTATCCCACTCCTCTGTATTTGTCTAGAAGAACTAAAATCAGCATACTCTAGCAATAGAGGCACATCAATGTATAGAGAAGTGCAATTCACAGTAGCCACATATGGAACCAGCCCTGGTGCCCATCAACAGATGGATAAACAAAATGTGGTATAAATACATGGAGTTTTATTCAGCCATAAAGTCTAAAAATATGGCATTTGCTGGTAAATGATGGAATTGGAGAATATTATGTTTAGTGAAATAAGCAAGCACAGAATGTTTTCTCTTATTGTGGAAGCTAGTCCAAAATTAGGAAAAAAGTGAGTGGGGAGGGCGGGGGAGGTCCCATGAAAACAGAAGAGAGACCAGTGAGGTAGAAGAAGGGAGTTGAGGGGGAGAGAGGAGGGATGGGGATATAGGAACAATGGAATGAAATTGACCAGTGTCCTACGTACATACGTGAATATACCACAGTGAATTTCACCTTTATGTATATCTACAAAGCACTATTTCAAAAACTATAAATTAATAGAAGGAAGATCTGTAGAAAAAAGAGAATAAGGAGAGGGAAGAAGGGAAAGTAGGAGGGAACAAGGAAGTACTGGGGACTGAAGTGGAGCAAATTATATTTCACACTTATATGATTATCTAAAAATGAATCCTAATATCATGTGTAACTATAATGAACTGGAAAATCTTTTTAAAGACTCAGTTAAAGAAAATCAAATCTTTTTCCAAAATATCTTTCACATTTATTTCTTCTCTAACCACCAGCATTCAGGCCTATGTCCTTGGCACCTGATAGCTGATTTTTTCAGTGGCTTCTAATTAGTCCTGCTGACTTCAGTCCTGTATGTCCTATTGCTGCAGAAGTAATTTTCCTGAAACATGCCTGTTACCGATGAGTGACGGTTAATTCCTAAGTCTGCATTTTTTTCTCAATTTAGAAAAATCACATCCTCTTTGACAAATATGATAATCTTATGTTTTCCTTTAATAGTAATTTAGATAGTAAAATAAATGTCATGACAAAAAGAGAAAAAGGTACTTAAAATATATGCCTACACTGAACTCACAGCCAGGATCACTTTAACTTTGGCCTGAAGGAAGATGGTCTAACACATGCATCTTTTGCATTAGGCACATCACAGCTATTTCTCTCCTTACACTATCTTAACACTTTTAAAAATTTATATATCCTTCTTTAAAAGAGAGAGAGAGAGAGAAGGACAGCAGTGGGAGAGAGAGAGAGAAAAAGAATCAATTTTCATTGAGTTTTTCACATGGCTTTCGTTGCTCTGACACTTAGTTGTGTACGTGGGTGCTGGGTTTGAACCCGTGTACTTGTACGTGCTGGCTAAGCACCATAACTACCAAGCCACCACTCCAGCCCTATATACCCTTCTTAATTGTATTTATTCCCTTTTCTTGTGATCCCAAACTTGAAAGTTCCTGTTTCTTCTAACTACTTTCAATACTTTATTTTTATTTATTTATTTATTTTGTACCAGGGATTGAACCCAGAGGTGCTTAACCACTGTGCCACATCCCCAGATCTTTTTATTTTGAAACAGGGCCTTGCTAAGTGGCTGGGGTTGGCTTTGAATGGCAATTCTCTTGCCTCATTCTCTGGAGCCACTGGGATTCCAAGCATGCACCAACATGCCCTGTGATACTCTCATCCTGAGCCCCCAACAAATCACTAAATCAACTCCATTGACCAAGTTAATGATGATCTTGTCCCAAACTTCACTCTACCCAAACTCCCTTCAGGTAGAAAAATCCAGGATGGAATATAAAAATTCACATACCCTTTTCAAAGAAGCTTTTCAAAGGGCTTCCTTACCAAATATCTTAGTTTTCTATATTTTTAGAACGCTGAGCTGTCTGTCCTGCATGTGCAGCAGGACGATCATTCAAATGAAGCACACTTAGGAGCCTCCATTCGCTACAAACTCATTGATCCATGTGACTCCCATATCAGCACAAATGAGAAATTCCTGCCTGGCTGCAGCAGATGGAAATGGAAATTATATACTCTGCTAATGCTGACTATATTACAACTAAATGATCTGCATTTTGAAAATCGGGACTTCTCATAAACACTAAACTGAAAGCACACTGGCTACTGTGGAGGTCCACGTGCTCGCATGACCTGGTGCTAATTATTTAACCTGGCTGAGCCTCCTTCTTCATTACTATAATATTTGTAAGTGATCAGAGTCTGTGTGAACTCCTATTAGGATTGGTGCTAGGACTGAATGTCATAATGGATATAAAAGCACTTCACAAATTAGAGTATTCCATAAATGCAATATTAATCTGTTTATGGCATCTATATTTTTTCCATCTTCTAGATCTCTATGTTCCTGTTTCTTCAGTTACAATAAGTATAAAAGAGTGATATTAGCAATTATCAGAAGGATTTTTAAATATGGTTTCAGATTTTTTACGCTTAAATTGATGACGATTCTATTTTTAGCTTTTGTTTGCTTCCTCTAAAACAGCATTGTGAATACTGGCTCTTTGAAGGAACGCTGTGCAACCATGTTGAAAGATATTAGAAAACAAAACAGTTTGTTTACCTCAGCTTTCTGTGGTCTGCATAATTTGCTCACTGCTTTTCAATGAGCTGGTTTGTCTTCTTGTCTACATGGGCTGTGCTAGAGCCATTTCCAGTTCAAAATTATTGCAAAAAAGTAATTGATCCTCTACTTCAATGTCCCTGCTGTTTCATGAGCTCTCTACAATTCAGGGGAATCTATTTCTCACTGGTGTTGAAAAACACAATAAGGTCACAGCAGGGAGGCTTTAGCTTCATTAAAGAACATTATTATAAAAATAAAGTGATCGAGGGCAAATTGTTTTTGTCTTTGTGGTACTGCTTCTGCAGATCCACATTAATCTGAGCATTTAAAGCAACAATAAATTTGTTATCTCCTCTTTATCATTCACTTCACCATAGTAGCCCCTAGTGGTAGGAGATGTCAGGCCCTCCTGGTGCGGGGAATTTCTTCCTCTGCTGAATAAAAGGTAGTTAAGCCTCTTTGGGAAGTGAGGGCTATTCCCTGTCAATATCAAAATTTATTTCTGCATTTAAAATATCAGGAGAATGCCAGTGTCCAGCAAATGTAGATGCCAGCATTATTTAAAAAGTGAATGAGCAGAGAAATTCGCTGGAATTTTGACCCACTCAGGCTTCCATCTATCATGGGAGCCTATAATAAGGGGACAACGAAGAAGGATTTAAGATAGAGATTCCGTGATTGCTCTATTAATCTAGTTTAACTGATACTAAAATCTGACAGAGCGAATTACAAGTTGCAGGCAGTAAGGCTTATCAATTCATTACCACTTTCAAGGCTCTCCCTTGCTTTCTTTTTGCCTTCAGCTCTGGCAAAGGACAACCTTTTACAGTTCAATTTCTCAGTTTATTTTTGACTGCTTTTAATTAAATTTGATGGCCTGCTTCTGCACCACTGAAGTTATTGGAGTTGCAAAGCACTTTGCCGTTATAATGATAGCTCCCTTGATGTCTGTTCATTATTAACTGCTTTTCAAAAGTGCTGCTCTCAACTCTCATTTTATAAATATTTAAATAACTGAATTTCTATAACATAAATATCTGTGCACAGAAGATAGGGATCCTACTGCCTGTTTAATAGGTTATACATGGTAAAATAAAAATCTCTTTTTTGTAATGTTATCTCTGGTAATATTAATTGAGAATATGTCCTTAAATCATCCCAAGTTTAAGTTCTCACATAAATGATATCAATATCTCAAAATAACAATGATCAATGATTTGAGAGTTTGAGACCCACACATATATTTAGTTCTAATAAAATCTCTCAGAAAAAAAGTGTTTTTCATATAGATAAATAAAATCCTGAAATTAATGTTTTAATAAGTTAATTTTTCTTGTTCTTAGGTTGAAATGAATGTGTTAAAAGAGAACTTCCAAACTAGACAAAAATTTCATTGCTTAGGAGAAAAGTGGCAGAGGAATTTAGAGTAAAATTAAAATCCTGAATACTAGTAAAAAAAAGATTATTAATCTTTTCTCCTTCCCAATACCTCAGGGAGATGATGGCAAAATAATTTTTTGAGAAACCACCTTGCAGGTATACAAAAACCAAGTGCAGGGGCCAGAGCAGTGGCTTGATGGTTCCAGCATTTGCCTGGCATGTGCAAGTACATGGGTTCAAATTCCAGCACCACGTACACACCAAGTGTCAGAGCATCAAAAGCCATATGAAAAACTCAATAAAAGTTGATTTTCTCTGTCTCTCTGTCTCTCTATCCCTCTCTCCCACTGTCCTTCTCTACTTCTCTATTAAAAAACAAAACAACAACAACAACAAAAAAAAAAAAAACAAGTGGAGATACTGGTGGAAGAGAAAGGACAAGAGCAATAGAGTGACAGCAACTGGCACTGGGAAACTGTTCCAGCTCTCTGAACACCCACAGTGCTTGTCCCCCAGCTGTTGTACAGAAGAGGAAATGGAGGTGAAGAGGCTCTGTGCAATTTGCTGATTATCACACCCTCAGTAAATGCGAGGCTAGGATTCAAATCTAGTCAGTCTGGTCTCAGAGTCTTGGTCCTGATCCCTGATTCAATAAATTTGGAGGGCAAGAAGCAGATGAGAAGTGACTGAAATCAAGGAGCTGAGGAAGTTCTGGCTGTGCCTGCACAAAGTGGCACACCCCTAAAGTCAGCTCATCACCCACAGTAGCCATAAGCAGCCCACCGTGTGAAAGAACCGCATGCTTTGGGAGGTAGGGATGAAAGGCAACTCTGAAAAGGGAAGAGTCCATATATTCTAAAATGTTGCTCTCCTCTTCCCCATGGCTATCAAATACCTCTTTATTTGCCTCTAATCCCAGTGGCTTAGGAGGCTGAGGCAGGAGGATTGCAAGTTCAAAGTGAGTCTCAGCAATTTAGCAAGGCCCTAAGCAACTTAGTGAGACTCTATCTCAAAATTAAAAATAAAAAAGGGTCGGGGATGTGGCTCAGTGGTCAAGCACTCTTGGGTTCAATCCCTGGTACCCACCATACAAAATACCTCTCTATTGATCATCGCCTCCCCTCTCCCAAGCCTTTTCAAGTCCAAACAGTTTATTCTGTGGAAAAATTTAATGTGATAAAATTTATAATTTGGGCAAAACTATTATCAAAAGTTGTCATATATAATCAATGGGTCTACAGCCTCCTAACCCAGCTTGTTATCTAGAACACCAGCAAGAGTCAATTATATTACCCTAGGTGTTACTGTAATTCTATCTATGAAGAACAAAAGATCATTTATCACTTGAGAAAATTTTCAACATAAGCAACAGATCCACAATGAGAAGTAAAAAGAGTAAAGATTAAGCAGGGATAATGTGAAATAAAGACCAGGAAAATTGTCTCTAATCAATATTTTTAAAATGTTTTATATGGCTGGAGTGGTGGCTCAGCAGTTACAGTGCTTGCCTTGCATGTGAGAGTCCATGGGTTTGAACCTCAGTACCATGTACACAAAGAAGTGTGAGAGCAATGAAGGCCACAGGAAAAATTAAATAAAATTGATTCTCTCTTTCTCACTGTCCCTCTCTCTTTAAATAAAAAATAAAATATTTTGTAATAAAAGAATTATGGAAAATAAGTTATTGGAAATTAAAAGTATGATCAGATTTAAAATCAATAGAAAATCAAAACTTGAAAACATGCTATTAAAAAAGTGACTATATTCTTAAGTGGCATTGTCATAAAAGACAAGAAGGGTTGGGAAGCAGAGACAGAAAATACTGAAGGGATGATAACTAATTACAATACACAATTCTAGACTAGATATCCTATTGGAAGAAAAACAAGCTACAAAATTAGTTCAACTGAATATTCGCAGTAGAAAAATATCAAAGTATTGCATCAATGATTACATTTCCTAAATTTCACACATATTGTAGTTATCAAAGAGAATACACTTATTCTTGGGAAGGAATCTCAAATCTCTACAACAAACTCTAACTTCTCCATTCAGTCTCATACTTCAAAATCCTGACTCATAGCTTTCTCATATTCTGCCATTACATCAAGTCCTTAAAAACTCAGTATGAACAGAAGAAACAATATTTTTGAGAACAGCTTTATGATAGTTTTTATTACTCAGAAGAATTAACATATAACTATACAATAAAACAGAGAACAGAGATAGTGGATTGGAAGACAGAAATGAGATCACTAAGAAAGCTTTTTAGTTGTCCAAGATAAAAATATTTGAGTTTTTAAAGGATTAAAGGGGGGCTGGAGCTGTGGCTCAGAGGTTACAGGTCACGGTGCTTGTGGCACTTGCTCAGCTTGCACAGTGCTGGAGTTTGAACCCCAGCACCATGTACACAACAAAGTCTAGAGCAACAAAGGCCACATGAAAACTAAATAAAAATTGTTTATGTCTTTCTCTCTCTCTCACTGTCCCTCTCTCTTTAAAAAAATAAAAGGATTAAAGGCAGATAAAGTAGAAAGAAAAAGGAAGATAGCAACGTGGCTATGAGAGAAAATGGAAGACTTGGAAAAGTGTTTCCCTTTAATTAATATGTGGTGAATAGATAGAGCAGAGGAAAAGAAAAATACCATGATTCAAGTTTTTGATAACCATAAAATTAATTATATCATAAATACAACAGACAAATGGCAAAAATAACAATTATAGGCCTCAAATATAGACTCTGTCGACTAAAGTGTAATTGAAATCTGAAGCTAATATTTCTAACTAACAGTAACAAAAAATTTCAAGATAAACTTTATAAATAAATTGAGTCAAGGGCTTGGATTCCTGAATATTTATCTATATATTACATAAAATTTGCATTTCAATCCATACCTTTTAGCATTATGTCAACATAAATTTGAATTTTTTTTAGTTTACTATAAATGGTAAAAAGATTTCCAGTAAAATGCCAAGATAATTTTAATAGTTACAAAGACTATTGATTTGTTACCTTAGGACTATTTGTGGTTGAAAATTAAGAATATTTAAGTATTGTCACAAAAATTACTTGTTTCCTTCAAATTTTATATGCCTTAGTAGCTTGTTAGTTTTATGATAGTAAAGCCCTGCTTTCCACCTTCACAGATCTGGAAGTAACTATCGTATACTCAACCAGCATCAAACACTAATTCCCATGTGAAATTAAAATTTATCTATTTATAAAGCATTCTTAATTACATTAACACAATATAAAGTATACAAATCAATGAATTTTACCCCAAACTCTTTGGGCTGAAATTCAAGACCATTATGATTTCAATATTAGGTGTCCCCCTAAAGGTCAGGTGTGAGATAATGCAAGAAAGTTAGTGTTGAAATGATTGAGCTATGAGAGCCTTAGCCCAATCAGTGCATTCATCCCCTAGTAGGGATTAACTGGGTGGTAACTGTAGGCAGGTAGGGTGGGTATGGCTGGAGAAGGTGGGTCTCTGGGCACGCGTCTTTGGAGTTTATGTTTTGCTGTTGTTGAGGAAAGCTCTCTCTGTGTCCTGATCACGTCTTGAGATGCTTTACTGTGTCACACACTTCTGCCAGGATTTTCTGCCTCTTGTCTGGCCCCGAGGAAGAGAGCTTTCCATTCAGGGACTGAGAACTCTGAAACTGAGCCCTCCTCTAACTGTTCTCATCAGGTCTTTTGAGCACAGCAGTGAAAAAGCTAACTAAAACACACTGGTAGTGAGAAGTAGAGTCCTTGCTGTGACTAACCTGACCATATGGTTCAGAAATTTTTGGAGTTTTTGGAATTTGTGGGAGGAATTTTGGAAAGTTTAACAATACAATTTAGAAAAACTTCAAAATGTTGTAAGTGGACCTTAATGGGCAAATCTGACAGGAACTCAGATGACCAGAATGCCCACAGGACGGTGCAGGGTAAAAACTGGGTTTAGAAGGTTTAAAAGGAGAAGGAGGACTCCATTGGAAAATGGATTACAGGCCATTCATGTTTTGTTCTGGCTAAGAACATACCTGCATTTTGCACATGTCCCCAGCTTTTCGGTGAAGCTGAATTTATTTTTTTTTTATTTACTATTTATTTATTTATTTATTTATTTATTTATTTATTTATTTATTTTTCTTGTGAAGCTGAATTTAGAAATGATGGACTTCTTGACCTGGCAGAAGAAATTTCAATATAGTATTCAGGCAGTGGCATAGATATTGGTGGCAGCTTTTAGTCAAGTTTATTATGATAATCAGGAATAGAAGCAAAGCAGAAAGATTTGAAATATTCACAGTTTGGCCAGAAAAGTGAGTCTGAGGAATGTGTGACTGTTAAAGACAGATAGTCACTAAGAAATGTGACTTTACTCAGAGACAATAGGAAAGACAGTTCAAGGACATTTCAGGAACTGGCAAGTCCACACCCAACTCAGGCTCAAGGCTGTAAAAGTAGAAATTCTTTAAAGAGACCCTGCTTGCACAGAGGGACCTAGGAAGTTGGTTAACCATGCTCAGGTACTTAGGCTTTCAAAGGCTACTGCAGCCATGGTCTCTCAAGGCCTGACTACTGCTGGAGATCGCAGAACTTGGCATCTATCACGTGCTGGTTCTGCAGGAACAAAAGATGCTGGGGTTAGGTGGTTGTAGAGGCTTCCACTAAGATTGCAAAGGAAGGCCTGGGAGGCCAGGCCAAGTGAAGTATATGGCCCAAGTCCCTACAGGCAGCCTCTGAGAGGGTGATGTGTGGAGTTGTGAGAGGGAAGCTAAAGCTGCAGTGGAGACCCCTGAGATTAAGAAATGCCAGTAATGTGGAATGTCTCCAGAGGAAAGCTGCAGGAATTGACCAGGGACAAGCCAACAGAGAGGCCACTTGCGCAGCAACCAGCAAGGCCATGGGGTGGAGCTATACAAGCCCTTTGGAGAGACCATCACATTGCCATGTGCTCCAGATAGCAGACATAACTATAGGACTTGTTTGCCCAGCTGGGTTTCAGTCTTGCTTTTGTCTCATCCCTTCTTTCTATGCTACTTCTTTTTGGAATGGAAATGTTTACTCTGCCTTTATATTTTGGATTATGTAACTTGCTTTCAAATTTTACAGGAGCCTACGCTAAGTTTGCCTTGATTCTTAGAGACTTTGGACTTGGACTTTTGGACAGTCCTGGAGTTGAGACTATGGGAACTCTGGGAAATGGACTAAATGTATATTTGCATTGTAAGATGAGTAAGAGTTTTTGGGTATCAGGGGTGGAATGTTATGATTTTGATATTAGGTGTCCCCCAAAAGGTCATGTATGAGACTATGCAAGGGAGTTTAGAGGTGAAATGATTGGCTTATAAGAGCCTTAACCTAGTCAGTAAATTAACCCTCTGATAGGAATTAACTGAGTGGTAACCAGAGGAAGATGGGTCTCTGGGGACATGCCTTTGGGGCATATATTTTGTCCTTGTTAAGCAGAGCTCTGCGTGCTGATTATCATGTCTTGAGCCTCTTTCCTCCACCACATCTTTACACCATGATTTTTTTTTGCCTCATCTCAAGCTGAGGAATGGAGGTGGCCATCTATGGAATGAGACCTTTGAAGCCACAGGCCCCAGAATAAACTTTGCCTCCTCTAATTGTTTTTGTCATGTATTTTGGTCACAGCAGTGAAAAAGTTGACTAAAAAGCCTAAAAAATTCTTTCTTTCCAGCATTATTTCTCATTCCTGCCCTTTATTAAATGGGGTGCAGGCTCTTTTTCCACACCTCCTTTATGTTCAAAATTGTGGTTTACATGTTGCCTCCATCTGCAACGCCATCCCCAGCCCACTCATCTCTTCTATTTGAGTTATAGCAAATTAAACTCCAAGAAACATTCTCAGTGTCCTCACACACATCAGAAGTAGTCTGTTTTTCTTAAAACCACTGCCATGTCATCCCTCTATCCTTTAACACCTAAAACTTATAGTTATTTTAATATGTGTGAGGGAATGTGTGTACAGAAACATACTATTTAGTAGTGTCTACATCTAGTGCACCTGCCATGTTGGATGGTAAATTACTTAAAGGCAGCAATATTTATGTTTCTCACAGATGTAATGCTTATAGCAAATACTTCATGTTTTGGTGCATTGCATTCTAGTTTTCGAGAGGTATCTTTTTTTTTTTTTTTAAGAGTGAAAGACAGTGAGAGAGACAGAAAGAATCAATTTTTATTGAGTTTTTCACATGGCTTTCGTTGCTCTGACACTTAGTTGTGTACGTGGGTGCTGGGGTTTGAACCCGTGTACTTGCGCATGCAGGGCAAGCGCAGTAACTTCCGAGCCACCGCTCCAGCCCAAGAGGTATCATTTTAAGAGTAAGTTTCATCCACATAGCTCCAGCCTGAATTCATGTCAATTATATTTTAACAAGCTACATGAATAAAGGACAGAGGAAAAAACCCAGTTGAGCTTTGGTTGGTAGTACTCTAACTCACCTTGATTATACTATGTAAAATCTGTTTGGAAATCTACAGTTTGAATGTGACCCACATGAGATCTACTTTGATGTATTCTAGGTGTATACTCTTGAATGACACAAATATTTATTTGTGTGAAAAGAAGTCTCATCTTCTGATAATTTCCCACATTTTTATTATACTTTGCAATTAACCCCCTTATAGGATGTCAGCAGACACAATTTCAGCTGTTAAAATTTAACATTACAATCCTTGGCAATATTAAATAATTTTCAGTGCGGCATGCTGCTAGCTGCAGCTTAAATTTCAGATCATGGAATGTTATTAATATTTTATGGTTGGAATTAATTTCCAGATCAATGGATCAATGCTTTCTTAATATTCTGTATCTTTAATTTTTATACCACATTTATTTTGTGAGTGCATTTTATAAAAGGAATTTGCTTTCTGTTGCCAAACTCATTATGTTAGATTTTTTTTTTTTTTTGTCCAGAGCTGAATTCCCTTTGTTATCTAAGTACAGAGAGAGCACCTCATAAACTATTGAGCCATGCGGATTTGATGGGCAGGCCACATACATTAAAGTGAAAAGGTGGAAACCCTCTCTTCAAATACCTCTTTGAAGATCTTTTACAAAAAGCAAAGAGGTATTTCACAACATGAATAAAAATAACAAAGATGCACAATGCTACAGAGTGGAAAAAAGAAGTTGGACAATTCTCTGGCTTTAAACATTGTTTGAATTAGTATTAAATGATTTGAATTTTTATTTGTAAACTTGCCTAGACATAGATGACCTTGTATCAGGGACAAGAAAATAAAGGAAAAAATTAATTTCACATCTTTTGCAGCAGAAATGATCTTCTCCACCCCCCATCTTCTGTCTAAAGCATGCATGAAAAACACACATGTTTTGTATTTAAGACAGTTTTCTTTTTATTGTTTGCTTTGTTTTCATTTCCAGGGACCAAATCCAGGACCTCCTGTATGCTATGCAAGTGCCCTACCACTGAGCTACATCTCTGTCTTTTATATGAAATTTTATTTTGAGACACAGTCTGGTTTGTTGTTCAGCCTGGCCTCCAATTTATAATCCTCCTGCCTCAGTCTCTCTGATATCTAGTATTACATAGTATGCCACTGCACTCAGCAGGCCACCAATTTATTTTTTGAGGTGATTTGAATCCTTTGAAGTTGAATCTTGGGTAACTTATATCTCTTCATTTGTTGGTATTATAAATCTGTGCTAGCATATGCATAGTGCTTAGACACTTATAAAAGACTCTAACAATCCTGAGTTTACTTATAGAATGGGGACAAATTTAGAACAAATGAGTAGTCTCAGAGGACAGAAGTGGCTGATATCCCAAGATGCAAAACTCATGTGGCAGAGCAGATATTTGAGCCAAGGTCATCCAATGTCCTATCTGTACCCCACACCTATGTTGGTACATTTTCAATTCCAAATAAGTATAGTACTCATTTGTCTGGCCATCCTTATATGTTGTCCTTTAAATTTGGTAATCTGCCATATTTATAATGTGTATGTTGGAGAAGAGGTATGGAAAAAATGATGCAGATTATCAACAATTCACTAGTGATATAAAAAGGGAGAAAATTACTAATATGCTTTCTTTGACAAACTTGGGCATTCTCTCCAGTAAGAAGTATTCAGGACTAGTCAATCTAGGTTTTCCTATGTTTACACCTATCAAGAAAAATTTTGCTTCTTCAGACTTGACTTGAGAGATGGCAGAAACAGAAGATGTCATTCGAGGAATCTGAATTAGACAGAACCTAGAGGAAGATGAATTTCTTGTGTTCTAGAAATTTTGAATGGCAAAAGTTGTGTAGACCTATGTGATAAACATGGTCTATTTGTACCTCTTCATGGTGTTAAGAGGAAAAGTATGTGAGTTGTTTTGAAATTACAGCTGTGCTGTTTTGTCCAGAGTATTGCTTCAATTTTGGATGGCATGAATCTTGATTTTATTAGGTCACACAATATTCATATTCAAGGACCTCGTTACCTAGGATAGGAATCAGGGAATCAGATACCCAGTCTGATGTACTGAGAGTACTGAGAGATTAAAAAAAAAAGCTATAGGAATGTGCAGCTAGGAGTCTCAGGTAAGCCTTCCCAAAGAAGGTTTATGAATGAATCCTGAATGGATAAGAAACACAGGTGTGAGCATTGGAAACAAAGTTTAATATATCTGTGGCTCATTTCCAATATTGGTCTAGTATACAATTATGTGTTGGGTACAGATACAATTAAAGATTTGGAAATACTGAATCCATGAATATAAAAGCAAAATATGCTGTGTTATATACAGAATATTCAGTGCACAGTTTTGAATATACATCTGTGTCCAACATGCAAAAAGATAAAAAAAGCAAGAGTCTTGGAAAATCAGAACAGTATTCTGAGACGGATCACTATGAATATTCTCTATAATGTTTGGGTTTATAAAATGTGAATATATGTACAACTTTTTCCTGTGCCACTGAAATCAAATAAATTAGAGAACTGCAGGAAAATATGGTAATGAAACAATCAAATTGCAAATGTTTGATAAATATATTTTTTGATTATTTATATGATCTATTTTTTGTTAGAATGCACTGAAATTTATAAAGTCTAAAAGTAGATAAAGGGGCTAGAACAGTGGCTCAGTAGTTACAACGCTTGCCTGGCATGCATGATGACGTGGGTTCAAACCCCAGAATGTACACAATAAAGTGTCAGAGCAATGAAAACCACATGAAAAACTAAATAAAATGGATTGTCTTTCTCTCTCACTGTCCTTCTCTTTTTAAAAAACAAAAGTATTGTAAAATATGTAATTTTATCAATCAAGTTGACTCTTTAAACATTGATAAATAAGTTTCTGCCACATGTATATGCATTCTATAATTGTCCCCCAAATGAAAGATATAAATGAGCATAATATGTACACTTCTCCATTTAACAGGTAGAATTTTAACTTCTATTGAAAGCTCCTTTTCTTTACAGTTAACTTTAAATGTCTGTGGATAGGAGGCTGTACCCTGCTCTGAGTTACTCCTTGATGTACAGGACAGTAGCTTCCATACTGTGCATAACTGAGTTATTCCATCTTATATAGTAGTAGTTTCCCATGAGTGGCTCCATTTTGAATATAAGTGCTGAGGTAGAAGGACTCTACACCTTGTTTGTACAAGTAAACAACCACCATCTGCCTACCACAATAAAGCCTGAAGTAATTAATCATGCTAATAAAAATGAAACCTGTTGAGCTTATTGTGTTGATCAGAAGCACATGGATGCATTGGCATACCAAACTATAGTGGAAAAACCAGGCCCATGAGCTTATGGAACATACAAGGTGATTGAAGAAACCCCCTCACTCAAGGCTCATAAATGGAGGAGCACCACAAGTCTGGACACAGAAGCACACTGAGTCTGTCACCGGGTCACTCAGGAATCTTGCTCAGGAAAATCCCCACATCTATGAACCTCCGAATCTGTCCATGGGCTTCAGCAGGTGTGTTTTCCCCCTGCCCATGATGACCACAAAATGGCTCATTTCAAGCTATCTCAAACTGACACAAAGCTGACAGTCAAAACTGTCAAAACTGGGGTTGGAGTGGTGGCTTGGTGGTTGCACAGTTGTCTGGTATGTGCTAGGGCACGAATGCAAGCCCCAGCAGCACACACAATGAAGTGTCAAAGCAATGAAGGCTACACAAAAATCTAAATAAAAATTTGATTCTCTCTTTCTCACCATCACTGTCTCTAAAATAAAACAAAACAAAACAAACAACAACAACAAAAAAGGAAAACTGCTGTCCAGCTTATTCTGGGCCCTGCAGCAAGTTCCTGTACCTGGACAACTCTGTGCTCTGAACAATTCTCTGACTGGCTCATAATCTCTTCTGACCTCCTACAGGGCTTTGCATTTAGTTCTCTGCCTTTGCTCAGCAGACCCACCTCAGGAACCTCTGAGGCCACCTTAACCCATTCTTAGCCATTCTGCAATTCATCAGTGTTATGCGTCATATTAAAAATGAAGATTAGAATAGAAACCTGTGATTGCCTGGCTTATGACTATCAGTTGACTCACAAGTAGACAGTGAGCTGCCACTATTGAAAGTCGTACAGCCACTTTAAATTCACTGTTATTCAATAATTTCTGACATTGTGGAAAGACACAAATGTATTTCGTCAATGTTAATAATATAATTCACTCACAAGTTCCTACTCAAATTTCATACATTCTTGGTGAATTTACTAAATAGAAATTATCTTCACTCTCCTGAACCCTTATTAGAAGATAATATATCTTTCTTACACAAATAGGATTTTATTGTAATTGTTTTGTAATCTGCTTTTTTTGGATTATCTGTAGAAAATGTGATGTTTCCATGACCCTATTCTTCTACAGTTCTTTTTCTTCTTATGAATAAATTTTAGACATAATTTTCAAACTTACAAGTTCTTTTATGATTATAGGGAAAAAATCTATTGTGAAAACAGTTAAAACTTAGTAGAAAAAAATCAAAAATTTAAATAAAATTATTTTATCATTTACCCATTTGCTTCCACATTTTTCCATGTATGTGAAAATGTTAACACCCTATGAAGACATTTTAATCTTGTTATATTCTTAAAATACCTGCTCCTCTTTTGTTGTATTTTCTTAAACAATTTCATAGTATTGCATTAATGCCAAGAAAAAACTCTTGTGAATTCTCTTTAACTATATAATTGAGCTGTTCATAATTTTTGCTGATATTAAAGCATACTATGAAAATCATCCCTTTTAAAAAATTTAGACATTCCTTCCTAATTATTTTCTTACAGTACTAGATACAGAATTGCTGTGTCAAAAGGAGGGATGGCTGAGGTATTTGATAAATAGAACAAAGGCTTATTGCACTATATATATATGTGTGTGTGTGTGTGTGTATGTGTGTGTGTATATATACATACATATGCTTTTTAATTAAGTTTAATATATATCTTTCATTCCCTAAACCAATGGACTGTTACTCTATCTAACCAACAAAAGTTTCATATTAATATCTCAGCATGACCTTACATTCTAGCTATGGATTCATAAAGAAACAGACTCAGGGAGGATCATAACTGAATCTGTGTCAGAGTTCTAACCTTTTGTAATTTTAAAACCAGAAATTATGAGTCTGTTGAGTTATTGGGCTATTTGCCTACTTTAATTGTCTCATTTTGAAAGTAAGAAAATGTGGGGATCCTCAGAGGTAATTCAGTCCTTAGGCATCTTCCAGTGAGACGGTTGCTGGCGGTGGGCCAGTTCAAACTCTCAATAACTTGATTTGACCCCTAGGAATCACTAGGGGAAATAGCATCCCTTCCTTATTCTTGAATACTGTGTGGTGTTTCATCACTTACTTGTAGCTCAGCCATCCTGACGTCCAGTTCAAAAGGAAATCCATTCATAGCTACCTGTTCCATCACTTAAAAGTTAGAAGAAAATATACATTTTTAAGACACTATGATTTTTAAAGGATACCTTTTTTATGATACTGGAGATTGAACCAAGGGATTTGAACGTATGAGACAAGTGCTCTACTCCTGAGCCACATCCCCCTCTTTAAAATTTCATCAGCGATAGGTTCACTAAGATGCCCAGGTTGGCTTTGAACCTGTGATCCTCCTGCCTTAGCCTCCTGAGTAGCTGGGACTATGGGTGTGCACCACCCTGTTCAGTTTAAAGGATTTTTAAAAGTATTCTAGTGTTTTTAAAAGGCAAAAGGACCCTATGAATTCTGTGATGAGAGGTGGTGAGAAGCACAGAGGAGTCATGGAGAGCCAGCCAACTGGTTAAACAGAACTCACCTGGAGCCGAAGCCTGTCACTTCCCTCACTACTGGTGCCAACATGTTGTCAGTCACTTACACTTGACTGGAATATCACGGGCCAGGAACTGCTTGCGTTTTATTCCGACCTGGAAGAAAATATATTGTCAATCATTTTTTAATGTCTTTTCAAGCATAATAAGATATTATTATGTTATCTTTCCTGTAACATGAGATAGTCATGAGAATGTTGAATGCAAAGGGAAGCAACAAACTGTTGACCTCTTTACCCCTTTATGATTAACACAGCACCTGTCAACGGGACTATCTGTATTTTGTCTCCTATAAAAATGGTCCTTAAAGGTTATTATTTCAATGCAATTATTCCTATCCATAGGGTTTAAGTAATTGATGTGTTAATTTTGGATCCTTCTGTTAGGGGACAGACAGATGTGAATGGTGGGAAAATGAGGTTAAGAGAATAATTCTATAAAATGGGCCCACTGTGCTGACCCTATATGCTTTCTTTTAAAAAAAATCAATTTTACCTGCAGCCCTGACTGGCTTAGTGAACAGGCTGTATCACATGCCTCAGTACACAACCTGTTATCTGCAGGAAATGCAGGTCCAAAATAATGTCTAGAAGAGAAACCCAAGCTACCCTGAATGGGGACTTTTGTGACCAGGTCCTGAAACTCAAGGAGATGAGGATAATTCCTCCTAACCAGAAAATGGGTGTATGGTTAAGAATTCAACCTGAACTGGTTAGAATGGGCCAAGGTAACCTAGAATTGCCATGGCAGAGAAGACTTCAATGTCTGATGCCATCTTGCTGTCAGTCAAAAGTCAAGAGGTGGAGCTGGGCAGAACACTCTGGAAACTTCTCAGGGATCCCCAGTAAAACCAGAGTTCAGGAGAGGCATGTTGTCCCTCTCCTTTCTGAGAGGACCTATTCTCTCCCTTGAGAGTGTTCCCTTTCCCTTTTCCCACCTCTTCAATACACTCATTCTTGTTATTCTGAGCGACATGTGGAAATTTTTCTGACTTGATTGAAGCATCAGGGTTTGGAGCTGGTCTTTGTGCTGCCCTAGTTTCCCTAGAAGCCCAAGCTCCATAACGCTTCCATTTGCTTTCATTCTTGATGTTCACTGCCTGCCTGAATCTGCAAAAGCAGGTGATCAGGTCAATATACCTTATTGCTTGATTTACCTGTCAGGATACCCTTTCACAAAACTCTTTATCCTACGTGGCACTGATTGCTAGTGGGATCACAAGCCGATTTTAGTACCACCCTCTGTGGATGAATAATGTTGCTTCACATATTTCAACATGTGCAATGAAAACTAGCAGCCCCCAAACAGACTTCTGGTATCAAGCTAGAAACTACACATTTCGTCCCATCTTGTTACTAATTACTTCTTTTTCTATGTGGTATGACATGAAAGATCCAAAAAAGGCCCACTTGAATTGTTTCATGAAACTCTCAGATTTTAACGGTGAATTTTTTTTTTTTGGAGGGTGCAAGGGATTGAACCCAACCCCAGGGCACTTAAACACCAAGCCACATCCCTAACCCTTTTTACTTTTTATTTTAAGACAGGATCTTGCTAAGTTGCTGAGACTGGCTTTGAATTTGTGATCCTCCTGCCTCCGCCTCCCAAGCAGCTGAGATTACAGATGTGCACCACCTGGGTTATATTGTTCTTTCTTTTAACATTCATATTCTTCTGAAATCCATTTCATACCCTTAATTTCTTCTACTACTGCCACAATAGACTTTTATTAGTTTTTACTTGACAATATTAGTAACCTCTTCAATGTTGATTTATAGTGACTGAAAACAGATGATACTTTCAAATTAGCATAATTTGAGAGAGTTTAACAAAAAACCTATCTACAAAAGTATGGAATATGTACAATATACATCATGAAGAAAGGAGTGGTGGAGTTGTTGCTATTCCAGACCTGCAAAACAAGGTCAGAGCAGAAACTGCCCTCAGAAGGTATCAGTTACATAGAGGGGGCTTCATGGACAGGAGCTATGACCAGACTTTGGGGGTCACAGGTCACCCAAGAAGACAGGATGGAAGCAAGTCTGAGGGACAATATATTAAACTTCCTCCTTCCCTCTGGTTTTCTGCCTAGGCTACCTATGAGACAAACCACACAGGAAGCCCAAGTACACACCATCTGTTGATGAACTCCATACAGACTGTTTTTCAGGACTAGAGAGTAGAAGAAAAAAAGTAGTGAATCTGAGAGGAGAAATAACAAATTCAGCCAAAACTCTCATTTATACATAAAAGAAGGATATGTGGAATCAGATCTATGTTTGATTTCTAACTCCTCCCATAGGAGGAAAATTGGAGAAATTACTTAGATTTTATAATTCTCAAAATCACTATTTGTCTAAAGGAGAAAATAATATGTACTTTAGTTTTGTTGTTAGATTAAATGGCATAGCAAACTTAGAACACATACTAAGTGCTTAATAACATTAGTGATAGTGGTAGTTCCTTTCCACATACAAAGGTCATTCAGCAAATACCAATGTGTTATTGAACTCTCTACTCCTTGCAATCGATCATATACTTTCACAACTCTGAACTTTTTAAAGGGTTGTTCCCTCTGTTTAAGAAACATTTTTCTTTTCACTTCTAAAACTCAGTTTGCCTGAAAAACTCTTACTCATACTTTCTAGTCCATGATATGATCAGAAGGCTCTCTGTAGGTCTGTCTCAAGGAAAGGTGACCATTCCCTATTTTTCCTTGGCACACAACACTATACAAAGCAGTTAGGTCACAACCCATCTCAAAATTTGACCAGGAGCTCCTTGAGGGAAGGGAGAAGCTACATATGACAAATCCTGATTCACGGCCAAGTTCTCAATAGATATTCAGAAAATATGAAGTCTGAATAAGTGAATACATATTTCTAGAATCAGTCCATTGCAGTGTAAGGACAGCATTCAGCAATGTTTCCCCCTCTCCACCCAAAGGGCAGATCAGTCAGTGACAACTGGTGCCAGATGGGGATTAAAGTGATTCTGGAAGTTAAGAAAACTCTGAAGAGCTGCCATAGGAAAATTCAAGCAACTTTGATTTTTCTGGTACACCCTTGCTGGAAAACCCACCTCATTCCTTCAAAGTTGCTAAAAGCACTGAACCTCATTGATTTCAAGTGGAAACCCATGTCAAATTGACTAACCATGCAAACACCTCATTGTATCCAATGCATTTCAATAATATAAAAAAGAAGTTACAAAATCCCAACCATTTCTCAGTGACTGACCAAATGTTTCTCCCTGTAATCGTTAAAATATTTATTCTGGGGTTGGAGCGGTGGCTCAGTGGTTTTGGCACTTGCCTGGCAAGCACGAGGACCCGGGTTCAAACCCCAGCATCACGTACACAACCGAGTGTTGGAGCAACTAAGGCCATGAGAAAAACTAAATAAAGTTGTTTCTCTCTTTCTCAGTCTCTCTCACTGTCCCTAAAAAAAAAAATAAAAAAAAAATTTATTCTGTTTTGTGCTGTGTAGTGAATTCCCATAATTCGCAAACTTAAGCAACTCCAGATAGGATGCAGAACAAACTATTCCCCCTTTGCCTCTCTTCTCCCCCTTTTCTTCTTCCCTCAGCAAAACTCCATTTATTATCATCTGTGTCTTCACAGAATAAATATTCTTATTCCCTAGCTTCTTTTCAATAAATCTGTGTTTTATCCACCATTGCAGGCCTCTCTGCATTTAGATTTATGTTAATAAATAGTATCTTAGTTTTACCTTTATTTCTTTCTATTGTTGTAATATACCATAAATTACTTAATCAGAACTCCCAAATTTTTAAATCATCTTTTACTTTAAAGAGGTTATAACTTTGAAGCTGAGCAGACTGGCACATGTCTGTAGTCTCAGCAACTCGGGAGTCCAAGGTGGGAGGATTGTGACTTTAAGAACAGCCTCAGCAGCTAAGTCTCAGCAACTGAGTGAGGCCCTAAGAAACTTAGTAAGACCCTGTCTCAAAATAAAACATAAAAAGGGTTGCAGCTGTGACTCAGTGGTTAGGTACCCATGAGTTCAACCTCTGGTACTAAAAAAAAAAAATTATAAGTTAGAACGTATTAATATTTAAGAGTCATAAGTAGCTTAAATTTCTTTAAGTTTGTAGGGATGCCAAAAAGTAAACACATTTAAAATTTTAAACATATTGCTGAATTTCCTTCCTGGTGAATAAATTTCTGTTCCCACCAGCAACCTATGAGGATTCTGAGGTTGTAGGCTTTATATTTCTACAAATTGGATACATGAAAACTCACTTTAGTTAACATTTAAAAAATTGTGACATAGGTTTAAAATCATTTTATAACATTTAAGGGACATTTGTTAATATTTTATCTGTAAAATTTCTGTTAATATCCTTTGCCTTTTATTCCTATTATATTTTTTATTTGATATCACTTTTTTTAATTGGTAGCAAAACCTAACCCCACATACAAAATTAAGAACACGTTTAGATGCCTCTTTTGAAAGAACGTTTTAGTCTATTTTAATTGTTTAAAAAAAATAAAAACAATGCAATTTTTAAATACTGTTTTGAAAACTTAAAAGTGCAGCAATATAGTGTCCTTTATCTATGAAATGGTGCAATTCCAATTCAAAACTGGTAAGGTCACAACAAAATGAATCAAGCAAATGCACACATATGTCTGTTCTACTTGATGCTAATGTTCACTTAAATTTTAGTTTGCACTTAAAACACAAGAGGAAATAGGAATCACCACAGCAGAGGTCCAATTTTAATTCTAATGTGTACAAAATTTAAAAGGTAACTGCCAGTTAAGTATTGAGAGTCTGGAAGAAAGGACATTAGAAGGGGAACAATTCACAACATCCGGACAATTTGGACTTAGGGTTTCAGGGACGTTTGTGACCTTAATTTGATTTGATTTTATTATTCCTATTTTTAGAGAACACCACACAGTTTGAAAATTTTAGATGATAGTGATAGTGTCTGAACAGGATGCAGTTATCATATGAAGCTTTAACTCAAAATTTGGATAAAGAAAAAAAAAAGAAACAATGAACCTCAACTTAATTTTATGTCCACAAGAGTTGAAAAATCTGAGCCACCTTAAAGAGCAACTGATTCTAAAATTTACAAAACCTATAAATAATCAGAAGCCAAACCACTAAATTAAAACAGATTCTCCAGCAAGTAAAAATCTTGCAGTTTAAAAATACACTTGTATCCACTTTAGATACAAGACAAAACTCACTCTTTAAATGGCTCCACCTTGGCAGATGCACATATGTGTAATGAATGCACACCTGCTATGTATTGTTTATCAGTGAAAACACCCCAGTTGATTCACAAAGCTCTGATGGCATCTGTCTCATCTTCATCACAGTAAATGTGCGCCCCAGAACTAAATGAGCTTACATCTTCTATCCCTTCACATCAATGCATTGTGAAATGATATCCAGGAAACAAGAGCAATGAAACCATTTCAGTGTCAACACAAATTATTTAGTTTAAAAATGTTCAAATCCATATTCGTTCATTAATGACTGGGCCAGACAATTTACCAAAGGCAATAACTTTACATAGTAATACCAGATTTTGCAGGACTACTTAAAGATCACTGTAAATCAGGCTTAACATTAAACAATTGCATATTATTCGTCTACACAGATCCCTGTTTGAATCTTCTAATATGCGCTCCTATTGTATTTTGAAACATTGCTTATCCTATATGATTTTAAAATGAAGCAAGCCCATTAACTACATCTGCAAAATGATCCTCTGCATTTTTTTATAAAAGCTTTTGTCCCTAAGCTGCTTTTGGTGGACTCCTAAACATTGCAAAGAGGTCCTGCAGTGCCCTCTGGTGGCATGCAGCTCTGTTGCATTCTTCCCTGAAATAACATTTAAGGCCAAGCTGTAGGGTAGATCTATCTGTGCACAGGAGTTTTTATCCTCTGAGTCTCCTTGATTCGGACATTCTATGGAAATGCAACCAAACTGAAAATGATAGCTACTTCAACCCTTCAGGAACCTGCAAATTGTTGAGTGTACCATTTAGGCAAGATTAATTTTCTTCCTTGTTATTTTAAAAGATGGTATTGGGATATTTGTCCATGGCCTGCAGTCATTCTGCTTTACTCTTCTCCATACAGTAGTGAAATTAAGAGAACTATCATCACTCTCCTGAATTTCAAGTGCTAAAAGTATCAGGAATTCCCTTGAAAAGGTTTAAATTCACTCATGCATTCATACAACCCCCAAATATTTGGAATACTATGTCATGCTCTAGGAGCTTAAACTTTTTTTTTTCATTGAACATGAACAATCTTCATTCTTCTGCAGCATGTCTTTCAGTTGGAAGAAGACAATAAATAGCAAATGTAATTAGGCAAACAATTGCTATTTAAGACATGTGCTTGTGAGGATGTGGGGAAACATATTTCAATGTGAAATAGAAAGTATAGGTCTCTTGAAGAAACCAATATCTAAAGGAGTTGAAGGGGGAATAGGAGTTAACAGTGTGGCTGTCTAGAGAAAAAGTCTTATAGAAAGTAGAAATTGTCCTAAAGCCACATATTCTTGGCAAATTTATAGAATGCCAGAAAAAAATCCTTCTTAAAAGAACATTTCTCAGGGTGGAGCGGTGGCTTGGGGGTTACGGCGTTTGCCTGGCATGCACGAGTACGCAAGTTCAAACCCCCAGCACCACATACACAACGAAGTGTCCAAGATATGAAAGTTACCTGAAAAACTAAATAACACTGCTTCTCTCTCTCTCTCTCTCTCTCTCTCTCTCCCCCCTTTCTAAAAAAAAAAGGACCTTTCTCCTACTGTCAACCCGCTAGCCCACCATGGAAACTGACCCCAGCTGGCCATGGCAAGTCACCACACTTTGAGGGCTTGATGCTTGCACACACAGAGACCCCCAATGGAGGATAAATCCTGGCCTGCTGGACACAGTGTGGGAGGACTTCCTGCGGTGGGGAGGACTTCCTGTGGTGGGGACTGAGGCTTTGGTTGAGACTGCAGCATAGCTCATCTTGTTTTCTTGTTCCTTCCTGCTTTACTCCTTCTCCTTCATAGATGTCCATTGCCACAATAGTCTATACATCTACTACATGCTAAGCTGTGTCTCTGTCTACTTATTTGCAGAACACAAAGGCATCTAGTGTGCAGCTGACAACTGGGTTAATTTAAAAAATTTTTGAGTACCTACTATATGATAGCACTAATTTTGGTGCTTAGGAGTAGTAAAAATAGTAAAAAATAAAAGTAGTAAAAATACCCATAATTCCGTTTTCATGTGGAGCTTTAATTATAGTGATGAACACAAAATGTAATAAGATTTATTATATATATATATATATATATATATACACACACACACACACACACATGTAACATAGCAATAAGGAGAAAAATGAAGCAATAAAGTGGTATAGGGAATGCCTGTCAAGGGCAGTGGTTTGATGTGAGAGTGAGGTAAATCCTCACTATGTTAGCATTTGAGTAAAGGTCCAAAGAAAATAAGTCAGACATGTAGAGGACTTCCGGAATTCCAGGGATGCATCATGAAGAGCATTCTCTAAGAAAGGAACACACCTGGACTGTTTTAAAAACAGAAGTACAGATGTTGGGAGGTGGATTAAGCAAGAGAAAGGACGACATGAGAGATTAGTGAAGAGATACATCATAATCCGACTTTTTTTTTTTTAAAGCAAGAGGGGTGAGTGAGAGAGAGAGAGCAAGAGAGAGAGAGAGAGAAGCAATTTTTATTTAGTTTTTCAAGCAACCTTCATTACTCAGACACTTTGTTGTGTATGTGGTGCTGGGGTTTGAATTCATGTACTTGCACATGCCAGGCAAGTGCCGTAACCGCCAAGCCACCATTCCAGCCCCCCCGACTAGGTTATTTTAAGAATTGTAGATTTTTATTCAAAATAAGATGGGAAGTAAATGGGATATTTGAGTAAAAAACAAACAGGATGAACATAGCTCAATTTTGAGATGCTACTTGAAGTGGGTTAAAGAAAGAGCAATAAAGAAATAGATAGTTAAAAGGACATAGAAGAGATGATGAGGACTTGGACCAGGGCAGAACATTGGAGGTGGTGGGAAGTGACCGGAACGTGGATCAAACAGGTTCGATGTGGGTTGTTATGAGAAAGATGAACACAACTTGTGACTTGAGATCTGAGCAACAGGGAAAGTGGGGTTAGCGTTTACTCAAATGAATTCAGAGGTCCACTGTGACGATGCCAGCAACAGGATGCCTATTGGACACTCAAATGACAGTATCGAACATAGCTGGGTAGTGAAACCAGCTTTATGGTTGTCAAATTCAACCTTTGACAAATTTCTAAAGAAATTCATATTCTATAACTATTATGGAAATAATAGTAACAAAAGATAAAGCAAACATAAATTTATACGTCTCAAAGGAAACATATTTATAAATAAATCTGTAATAAATATTTCTGTAAATAAAAATATCAACCAAATAATGACAAAATGACTAAATATTAGAAACTGTGAAGCCTTTGGATCTTTATTCCCTGTCCCCACCAGGCTTTGCTTTCATAGGCTGGATACCATATGCAGCAGAGTTCTTAAAAAAATTTGCTGTGCATGAAAAAAAAGCACTGTTTTGTACCTTATTTCTAAGCCAATTTGACAATAGTTTACCTTCCTCACTGTATTGTGAGCAGCTTAAACGTGAGTACTCACCTGAGTAATCTTTAGCACTTGGCAATATGGGTGGTGCTCAATGCATACTCAGTGAATGAATGGATGAAATAAAATTTTGGAAAATTAACCATATTACAGTATGTTAAGTGCAATTGAGAAATGTACAAGGATTTGTATGGCTAAAAACACTTAGCTTAACAAGTGCCACATAGGATATTACCATTTCAATTGTATTGAATTAAAGAATTTCCTCTTCATAGTAGCTACAAAAATAAAGAAAAAGTATAGTGTTTCATAGCTGCTTGTCCATCCCCCAAAAGGATCCCCTTCTGATGCTAGCTGTAACCTTTATCCTGGATCTTACTGAGGCACACTCCAGGTATGACAGGGAAATACACACTCTGCTTATTTCCACAAGCATCCAGCCTACTGCACCCACAACTCTGCATCAGCACTAGCTTCCCAGAGTACATCTTAAACTCCAGAAAGGATTTCAGTAACCAGTGATTGAGCAACAGATATCTCAGCTCTCAAGCCACAACTGTTTTTCTCAACCATGCCGGGAACATTAAGAGATTGTCAACAAAATTAAAGCAAAAACTCACAGGAGTTTTATTGCAACTTAAAATATGGCTTAACTGAAGCACAACATTATTTGAAGCAGAACTATGAATGTGTTGATTCATTATCATTTTTATAATGCAAATGACAGAATGAATAATGATTACATATATTAAAATCCTGACTTTGGAAGCCATGCATGGAGTTCTATTTTCTTGTGAAAAATCAAACTGCCTTAAAAAAATAAATTGAGATTTTAGGCCCAAGAGTCCCCAAATTACAGAATTTTATAAAACATTACTTGAATGAATTGAAAAGTTGATTGTTCCCTTTATCATGCATTCCTAGGTGTAGAAGAGGCTTATTTGGTATGGTGAGAAGTGTTTGATTGATTATACAAATAATTTCATTTAGATTTCAGCAAGGTATGTTTGGATATTTCAGGTATACAAATCCTTTCTTAAGTACATTTATACATGTGCTCTAGAGATGACAAGAAAATTGAAAAACAAAAATCTTGCAAGTAGATAGTGAAAAGCCAAGGTGGATCTATATTCTGATTCTTGGTTCTAAGGACTAAAATCTTTGAAGTAAGCATTTTTGTGACTAGTTCATCTTATTTTTCCTTTAATGGTTGAAACTAAACTATATCAGTAAACAAAGAGACTTAAGTAAGATACCTATTAAAGTTATCTTATTAAATTGGCCAGCCCTGGAAGCGACTATGAATCAAATAAGTCAAGAAATATGGCAGAGAGGAAACCATTAGGGAACATCAGTCTAGAAGGGTCTATGAGGGGTTTTCTTTTTTTGCAGGATATTCTGCTAGCAAAAGAATATTATCTTTTCCTGACTTTATTAATCTACTTAGTCCCAGGTTTTCAGTTCTGCAAAATATTTCAAAACTCACAGTTGCTTTAAAATAGGGTGGGAATCATAATCTACAGTTTATGAATTTTCATATGTGAAATGTAAATATTTTCTAATACTAATCATTCATATTAATTTTCTCAAAATAATAAATTTTTAAAAACAATTTCTTTAAAAAGTTACTACAAGTGGTATATTTCTTCCTCAATTTACATTTTTATATATGTCCCCACATACGGGACCATAGGACTTAATGGGTTAAGAATGGGGATAGTTGAAGATATAAAATCAGCCTAATATAGTGAAACAGCCCCATCAATGCTTGTAACAGCACAATTCACAACAGTCAAATTATGGAACCATCAATAGATATCTGTCAATAGATGACTAGATCAAGAAAATGTGGTGTATGTACACAAATGTCATTTTACTTGGTCATAAAGAATGAAATTATGGCCCATGCTGGTAAACGGAAATTGAGTCATGACGTTAAGTAAAATAAGCTAAACTCAGAAAACTCAAGGATCCAATGTTTTCTTGAATATGAATGCTGGAACAAAATAAGTAAAAAAGGGGGTGATCAGATAAGAATATAGGGAGATCCCTGTAACAGCAGTAGATGGGGGAACAGGAAATGGGAGGAAATGTGGAATAAATTTAACAAAATTCATGTTATATGCATATATAAATACACCGCAGGAGACTCCACCTTTATGTTTACATAGGAAGCTACAATAAAAAAAAACCATGCAAGTTGTAGGAAGATCAGTGGAGTAGAAGAATTGGTGGAGGAGGAAGAAAGGAAGGGAGGCTAGGACTGAAAGGAGTAAATTAAGTTCTACACATGTATGATTTTGTCAAAATGAAATAAGTAAACACATAATGTTCCAATTAAAAAAAAATGGGGATAGTTGTAGAAGGTAAAAATGAAGAAAGAAGTTTGGAGCATGCATAGTGGTGAAGGCATTTATTTCTGATCTTAATATTGTTTTCTGTGGTCCTGCTCATTATTCAAGACCCTTATCAAAGGTGCTTTTTTTTTTATGAAGATGAGACCAGTACATCATTCTTCTGCATTACTTCTACTCTCACAAAACTTTTTAAAGTTTCCTTTCTTAGGTGGATATATTACAAGGCATGTAGATTCCTTATTGCTATCAATCTTTTCCCTAAATTTGCCCTAATTTGCCTCTAACCCAATTCCAAATATCATATCTAGAAAATAGTGAGCGCTTTTACGTATTTGGTAAAAAAAAATCCCTGACTACTTGAAGAAAATATTTAATATTTAAAACATAAAGAACAAAATGAAAATTTATAGATAAGTCAAATAGCCCATACACTTCTCTATGTTGATTTTTTTTTTAATGAGAGAAGGATAATGAGAGAAAGGGAGAGAGAGAATCAACTTTATTTAGTTTTTTCATGTGGCTTTTGTTTGTTGCTCCAAGACTATGTTGTGTATGTGGTGCTGGAGTTTGAACCTACGTACTCGCGCATGCAGGGAAGCACAGGAACCACTGAGCCCTTGCTCCAGCCCCTCAATATGCGATTTTTGACAAACATTGCAATAAGTGTATCCAAGCAGTTTGTGCAATACAAATGATAATAACTTTAGGAACATTACTAAAATGAAAAGAATATTATCAGCCAAATCTTTAAAATACACAATATTATGCAAAATCCAATTATGGCAGTAGATACAAGACATAAAAAAGACTGGATAGATTTTATGACAATGAAACAGTAATTGCAGTGAATAAAATATGAATCAAATTTTAAAAGTGATTTGATATGCAATTAAAATAATCAGTAAAGTTATCTAAATAAATGCCCATTACAAGGCAGCCAACACTATATATAATTTATGAAAGGGCAAGATGGTAAGGTTAAAACTTTTATGGTGGGGAGAAGGGTACAAGAAAGCATGATGTTTAAACAGGGACAACTGTGTGTATCACTTGTGTGGTTCATAATCAGATAAAGTTAGTCTTCAGAGGAAAAGAGGGAATCAATGATTTTCTGGTATGCTTCATTTTCTCCTCTCTGAGCTACACAAAAAATCTTCACTTGTAATGTGTTTCATTAATTTATGAATTTTTATTCATTATTTTCAGTGAATTGGTAACCATTTCTAGGTATTTTTCAAATATTTAAAAAAAGAGGCTGAATCTTAGTAGAGATTTTACAGCACTGTTGGGCAAAATACTAAAACAAAGGTTGAGGATGGTAGAAAACCTAGAATGTGATATGAGAATCTTCTACCTGAAAATTATATTCCTAGAAGATCCCACAAGACTTAATCCCCCTAAAACAGTGTGTGTGTGAGAGAAGGGAAACCTGCATTTGTAAAAGGAGAAATGGCAATATTGAAGAACTCAAAGGTGACTTTCTTTATTCTGTAGCACAGGTTAAACATGGGAGATTCCTGGCTTTGTACTACTCAAGAGTAATGATGAAATTCTGGAATAGGAGAAGCCCAATGATGGCATTTAACCATCAGAAGCAAGGTATACACAAAATATGGAAATACCAGAATGCTTAGCAACACTAGTTTGGCTATCATGGTGCCTTTCCCAAAATGCCTGTGGTCAATGACTTGTAGGTCATATTTCTAGTACTGAGATTTATATACAATTGACTAGGGTATATGCTGCTCAGTGTTAAAGTTGGGGAAAAATAGAGATGGTAAATAAAAGTTTGGTATTTATTAACCTATTTCCCACAACCAAGTTGGTTCATAAAGTCTGAAGTAAAATGATTGAAAGGTAGGCTGACTCTTGTTGAAAAATAATTCTTTGACACTGTTGCCAATGTAGAGGTAAGTATATTTTCTTCCCCCAAAGAGTTCTGTCAGGGTAATTGTTCCCTGGGGAAAGGTAAACATTAAAAAATTTCAAAGACACTTAGAAGTAGGATCTAACACTGAAAGTACTTGAAACAGTACCATGGACCTCCAATTACAATGGGGGTTTGTGGAGACAGAGGGATATATAAAGTTTGTTCCATGTCCATAATGTTTTTGATACATCCAGATCTTTCCAAAGTTCTTTCCCTGATAACATCACATGAATATTTCTTTTTTTTTAATTTTTTTTATTTTTGAACAACCATACAAGTTTTTAACAAAATAATATAAAATGTGTATATATTCTGGATATTGCAATTATCCCCAGGAGTGCCCCCCAATTACCCTCCCTTATCCCGCCCTTCCCCTTCCCACAATATCTCTAAAAAAGTATTAGGTTGTATAACATTACATCTTATC